>JAFNJT010000005.1:0-41314 GCA_019649525.1 Hanseniaspora lindneri
ATTTCCTCTACGTAGAAAATATGTGAGTTTGAACCAACTAATAACTATTAGCCCCTTTAAACACACCTATTTTCTATTATAAAATACAATCGGAGATAAAGATTGACCTCTCAACCACTGCGATAGATTATGCTTATAAGAACAGTTGTATTTTATACACGCAAATTTTGCCAATTTTTATTACTCTGTTTATTAATTAATATCTGAAGAAGCGCTTTATCACATCAACTATTAATCAATTGTCATCAGAATATATTAAAAAGGATTTAGTTGTGCTTTTACAAGGATAAAAAATTTTTAAGAAAAAGCCGACTAACATAGTAGCGGTGAAACAGCTGCTTAAATCATGGCCAATTTTATTAGACTGGGCTATGGAATATTATTATGTTACAAACTACAAGCTGTCTGATTAAGTGCTTATATTTGGTTTATATCGACAGCTCGATTAAAATACGTTAACTAAAAGTATTTGAATACATTGTGACTGTTTCTTAGGCGCACTGATAAACAAAGGTTACAGTATTTGAAAATTTTATTTTTCTTTGTGGTCTTTTTGGTTTATCCGAACAAAATTATGAGTATAACAGCCATCGGTGAAAGAAGCAGTATACTTATACTTTAATATTCTAAAAAGACTCTTATAATGTAACAGAAATTTGCCAGGCAAAAAAAAAAAAATGAAGCAAAATTAGGTAAATAAAACAAAATTTAAGTTACTCATATAGTATTGTTGCTAGCAAAATGTTGGGGCACAGAAATGTGGCTTAGAAGAATCAGTGACTGATGAATAATTATCAATAGGCGTGATTGACTGTGGTAATATTTATTTGTTGGAATATGGCATATATAGTAATAGTAATTCTTTTTTTATATATTACTGCTTAGTTTAATTAAAATTATAATTGCTTCTCAAGATCGAAGTTTCAGGAAAGAAAAATTACTTAGTAGAAACTTTAAACTGAGAAAGACAAGGACCAACCAAACTTGTGGACTGGTTCTTCCAACTTCAAAGCGTTCAAGGAGGCACCCAAACCTAAGGTAACGTTAGATTTGATTTGTTGCTTGTAACCTAAGTCCAAAACACCGTTGTCAGCAATCTTAGCCTTAACGGAAGAAGTGGAGTCTAAGTCGTACTTGGTGGCAAATTGAGCAGAAGAGGTCTTAGAAGACAAGTTGTAGACAGTCTTGGCACCAACTTCCAAAACTGGAGAAGCCTTTTGGTAGATGGAAGCAGTAACAGAGGAACCTTCAAAAGAAGTGGCTAAGGAGAAACCCTTGGTGGTGTAACCTAAACCGGTACCGTATTTGGTTAAAGTACCATTGTTAACATCGTAACCAACTTGAGCACCTAAGGTGTAGGCGTTCTTGGTGAAAGCAATGTCACCAACAAAGGAGGTGTTCTTGGATAAGTCAAAGAAACCCTTAGCAATGAAAACTGGTTGAACAAAGTTTAAGTTCAACTTAACACCTTGTGGGTAAGTGGATGGAGTGAAACCAGTGGTTAAGTCAACCTTCAAACCTGGGGCCAAGTTGGCTAATTCAACCTTGGTGGTCAAGTTGGAAGAGTTGGCAACAGATTGGTTGATGGTCAATCCAGTAGCTTTGTCAGCAAACTTGGCGTCAACAGTGGTGTCTAAACCGGAAGTCTTGGCAGAAGTCTTAGCCTTGGCAGTGAATTCAACACCATTTGGAGCAACGGTCTTAACATCAACAGAGGTTGGGGTACCGTGGAAAAAATCTCTTCCGAATAATCCGTTAACGTTTTTGGCAATATCAGCGTAAGCAACAGCAGACATGGTTAATAAAAAATACTATAAATATAAGTTGTAGGCGTTTT
Source organism: Hanseniaspora lindneri (assembly GCA_019649525.1). Taxonomy (NCBI): domain Eukaryota; kingdom Fungi; phylum Ascomycota; class Saccharomycetes; order Saccharomycodales; family Saccharomycodaceae; genus Hanseniaspora; species Hanseniaspora lindneri. The sequence goes on from JAFNJT010000005.1 coordinate 1,838, forward strand.
GATAGTTCTAACACTGGTGATTTTCAATTTCTTCTTCGCAGATCAAAACAAAGAGTAAAATTTAAAAATAAAAATATTTTCACAATTGCGTTCCTATCTAACCCTTTATTTACAGTAAAATAAAAGTTTCACATGCTCCTTAATATATTTACACGAAATTATTACTGTGGACTGTGAAAACGTGTTATTTAAATTCCGAGTGCTTGAAAATTTTTTTTTTTTTATTTATTTATTTTTTTTTTTTTGCTAGTAACTGCTAGTGAAAATTTTTTTATTTACGAAATTTCAACATTTGTTACTTTAAAAATGACTACAACGTGATTGTTTTGTTGAAAAAAGTTTGGAAATAAATCTGTTGAAATAGCATTTCTCCCCTTTTGACCCTATTGATTTGAAATTAAGATTTCTTAGGAGTATATTGGAGTTAGCAAATAGAGTTGTTTTCGAATTTTTTGTGGATTGTTTTTAAAGCATGTCATATACGTTGCTAGTATAAGGATTGGCAGATCAAAATATTGCTAAAGTGTTTTTCATTGGGTAATTTTCACAACTTGATGTTTAAACTTTTAGGGAACTGCAATCAAGATGCATTTTCTTCTTTATTGTTTTTTAAACATATGATAGTTAAAGCAAATGACGCGTGAATTTACCACGCAGCATAATTACACACGACAGTAGCACGTGCTAGAGTATACGATAACACAAGCAAAAAGGCATGGCTGCTCTGAAAGAGAGGGTTTTACCGAATAAGATTATTTCGTGACTATTTCAAATTATATAAAGTGATATAAGTTTGTAAATAGGTATTTTAGACGCGTCGCAACCGCGTTTGTGTTATGAATATTGGATTTCGTGATCGATTATTTATTTTGTTTTATTTTTAGTTTTCAGGTTTTATTATTTTAATTGCATTTTTGTTACAACCGTTTTTTTTTTTGACAAATGAAAATTTGTACCATTTTTAAGCGTTGATCAGCAACAAAGACGGATCAATTTACTGCTACAAAATAACAACAAATAACCAAAAACCAGTAATAAAGATGTCAGTTTCCAGAGAAAATTATGTATTTTTAGCTAGATTAGCTGAACAAGCTGAAAGATACGAAGAAATGGTGGAGAATATGAAGAAAATTGCTTCAGAAACATCCCCAGAAAACCAGTTGACGGAGCAAGAAAGAAATTTGCTTTCTGTGGCTTACAAAAATGTGATTGGATCCAGAAGAGCTTCCTGGAGAATTATTTCGAGCATTGAACAAAAGGAAGAACATAGATTGAAACAGTTTTTGGAAGCAGATGACTCAGAAGACATCAGCGAAGATAAAAAGCAGCTTGCTTTAATTTCTGAATACAGAAACAAGCTTGAAGTTGAACTTGCGGAGGTTTGTAATGATATTGTGAATATTTTGGACACTTATTTGGTTCCATCAGCCACCACAGGGGAATCTCAGGTCTTCTACTACAAAATGAAGGCCGATTACCACAGATATTTAGCAGAATTTTCTTCTGGAGAGGTAAAGGAGAAAAGCACAAACGACTCATTACTGGCTTACGAAAAGGCCAGCGAGGTTGCAACTGCTGCTTTATCACCAACACACCCAATCAGATTAGGACTGGCTTTGAATTTCTCTGTTTTCTATTATGACATTCAAAATAATCTTGAAAAAGCTTGCCATTTGGCCAAGCAGGCCTTCGACGATGCCATAGCGGAGTTAGACACTTTGTCTGAAGAAAGCTATAAAGATTCCACATTAATAATGCAGTTGTTAAGAGATAATTTGACCTTATGGACTGGCGACATGGCTGATGAAGAGTAGTTGGTGAGGTGTGTTTAAAACTGAAGTGTGATTCACCAACAGTGCTGCTTTAAGTAAGCCTGGAACTCCCGATAGAAGGCTTGTGTTTTATGCAGATATAGAGAAACGGTTATATATTTCACGACTAGAAAAAAAATATAACTGCATTAAAATTTTCTTCTCTGAGATGTGCTTCGTTGCTGGAGCTGGTAACCTCACCAAATATAAGTTGCTAATATTATGATCCAAATGAAGAAAAACACGGAAAGTTTTACATGTTACTTATATAGCATTCCTATGCAGATCTGTTGATTTCACATATATGGTTTTCTACTAATCTAACCTTCCACATACGATAAAAGATGGTTACGCTATACTGAAAGATGTCTGATATTACGACTAAAACTGACGGATCAGGTGTATACAATGGTCACATGTTATTCTAAGAACAAGTATAAATCCTACCATTTGCAAGTAGATGTTAAAAAGTCAGTGTGGTTGTACCACATGTTTGTACTAACAAAGCAAAATTCAATGCATATAACACAATATTAGTCTGCAGCTTTATACATATCAAAAATTGGTGCAAAAAGCACAGTCTGGAATTCGAATTGTTCACTCACTTCTCTCCAACTACTTTCAGTGCTATAAAACATTTAGGAATGATATAAAATTACAACAAAGCAATGAGTGGTAAGAACGAGTAGCATACATAAAACCATTTCAGATTAAACTGCCCCAGTTTATGCTTGAGCGTAAGATAATACTACTGAAGTTGCCAGACACAATAAGATAAAATCAATCGGCTCGAAACGTGATCATTATATCCGACATGTATTTCATGCATGTGACACATATATTTGTTTTTTTTTTTTTTTTGCTAGCATCTTCCCCGCAACCGTTCGTGTTTTGGAAACCATAACCCTGACGTTGTAGATTTTTGTTTTTTTTTTTTTTTTGCTACCAGATGATGCATTTCAAAATACCAACCATTCTAACAAACACCATAAACACATTATAAGAGCTAACTATCAAGCCCCATCAGGCGCTAAATCAAGGTTCATTTTAGGAAATTTGGATTCCAATAAGTATATAATTGGTATTATCATTTTATGGCAGACGATAGCCTGCAATATTTTGCAGAAGACGATACTTTGGAAGATCCTATTGATATATCCCTGAACACTACCAACCAGAACATAAATAATAGTACCATTAATGATATACAACAAAGTAATGGGTTGGCTGAAAATATACTGAGGGATAACATGACAAATTTTCAAAGCCCTGTTCTTTCTGACAGTATCACTAATCCAAAACCCCACAGTGCTGTAGTACTTAATGAAGCACAAAAACTGAATAATCATTCAGATTTAAAAGCGGCTGATGAAAATGGCCAAAAAAATAGTGAAGCAGCAGCTTCATTAAATTATCAGTCTGGAGAGAATGGTGGACCAAAGAATTTTAGTACTCAAGATTCAGTAGATGAAAATGAACTCAATATAGTTAAAAAAATTGACAGACCTAATTTTATAGTAGGAGCAGATGTTTCAGATATTTCACATTCAACAAACGTAAGAAAGCTCACTGACACTTTGAACTTCAACAACAATGAAGTTATTAACACACTCTCAGAAGGGGCACCAAAATTGAAAAACCAGTTCCGTTTTAAGAGAGCATCTTCACCTACTAGTAATCAACAAGCGGTGGAATCTAGATCCTTGACGAATAATCTAAAGCTTTGTCAGCCTTTCCCTATCCAAAGAGGGGCATCAGACATATACACGGATGATTTTAGGGTACCACCAGTGGTTTCTTTTTCAAAGCTGAACAATTCCATGCACACTTCAACACCTACCATTTCACATTCAGTTAGCAAAGATGATATTATCTCCAGTAACAACGAGAATCTGAGTGTCAAGAAATCCTTGCACAACATAAGTAATAACAATGGTACTGATGACTCCATGGGTGAAACTGCCAGCATAAATCTAAAGATAAAGAAAAATCAGGGGAGTGTAAAGTTGCCTTCTGAATCACAGATTATAAACACAAGTATACAAACACCAAGACCTAAAACTGTGCCTTCAAAAAACAAGACGGATTATTTTGCTGCAAAGCTAGCTGATGCAACTAATGAGAAAATCAGCAAGGAGGATGATCAAGAGGAAAATTTTGTATACGAGGATTTGATGTTGGAGCAAGATAAGCTGCAATCAAAAAAAATGATTACGAAATCACAGCACCAAGGTGAGGAGAAAGATGAAGGCAAAAATAAAACAGGCCAGAATTCTGATGCCATAGTTTCCAAACAAAGCTCTAAACTTGGTATTTTAGATATGCAACAAAATTCCATTGCAAACACAACTTCTTCATCGGCAATAAACAACATATCTCAGGGCTCAGCTAATGTTCCGTTAGGGAAGAATTTAACTAATAAATCAAGTGTGATTATTGATCCAAGTAGATTGATGATTTCAAATCAAAAATCTCTGAACTCAATTTCTCCCAATAATATTCCAGAAATTGTAAAGACATCTGATAAATCCAACCTTAAAGATACTTCCAATAGTAACAAGACTTTCAGCTCTTTGGAAGGACCAGTTGTGTTTAAAAAACAAGTTGCTCAAAATAATATGGAAGAAGTCACAAACAATTTAAAGTTTTTAAATCCTGATAACACCCCATCAAATTTTTCATCTTTATCAAACAGGCCAAGTAATTTAATGAATAATAGGAATAATCTAACAGCTGCAATATCTCACAATATTAACAACACACATAAAAGTGAGCTAGAAAATAATCTAGAGTCAGGCCATAGTGTTGTTGCAGCAAGACCGAGCTTAGTAACTTTATCAACAAACTCATCAAATAACAATTTGTCTCAATATAAAAAGATGATGCAAAACAACCCCAGACATAGTAGTGTAACAGTAGGCATTTTGCCAATAAGACAACAGAATAAGAGTATAATTCTCCAACAAGAAAAATCCGAACAACCCGTCGTAAGTCCAACTTTGAGCCAAAATTTTGGAGGCAATAACGGGTCAAAAGCTAATGATTTTTATAATGACATGCTGGATTATTCTTCTCCTAATAAAAAAATGGGTTCCAAACCATTTAGAGATAAATCCAATAGAAGTTCGATTATTGAATGCATACAGGAGGATCATGGCGATTTTACGATACCAGCTGCATCTTCTTTTGTATTTGAATCAGGAAAGCCCGATCAGTTTAAGAAATCTACTATTCACGATACCTTAGAAGAAACAGAGCTAAATACTAAATTTAGCCACTCAAATATTCCTGAACTTCCTTTTGATAGCAATAAAATAAAACAATCCAAACAAAATTCCAAAGTTGGTTCTCCAACTGAGCCAAATATCTATAACAACAGGCCAAAGAGAAAGTCTATTGTGAAGCAAGGAGATAAACAATATACGGATTCTTCAATAAAACGGTTTATTAGTAAGGGCACTGATGATTTTATAAACCGTGATCCTGATGATAAAGGCACCTTCAGTTCAAACTTCAATAATCATTTAAATAATATTATGAGTGAAACTCACTCTGAGTGGGAAAAACGAAGTATTAAAAACAACAAAGCTGATTTGGCAAAATCTACAATATCAGAATCAACTTTAGATGCAAACTTAGCAGACAAGCTTAAGGTGAGCATTCGAAATAATGATCTTTTAAAAAGCCCTTTGCCTAAATCTTTTTTGAATTATGACAATACTTCCTCACATCATCATTTTGGATTAGATGATGACTATGATGAAGATGATTTTGACGAGCGAAGCAGTTTTTATTACCGCCCCAGAAAAAATAGTCAAAGTAACATTGGAAAAACATCAACTGCAGCTTCTGGAAATAACATCCCTAAAAACTTTAAACATCAAAACAAGGTAAATAGTGCCAGAGGTTTAAAGCATTCACATTCCAAAGATGATGATAGAATGTCATACGATAATTCTATTAATGGCTTGAGGTTGTATGATGAAACCTCCAGAGACACATGGAGAAACCATTTTTCTGACACTGATACCAACCCCAACAATGAACATGCCGGTGCTTTAAATCTAAACAATATAGAAGAAAACGTCACTCGTGACACGGGCAGTAATTATCATAAACGTAACGGAAACCCTAATAGGAATTCTAAAATTGAGGCTAATCTTAAAAATTCACAAAATTATATTTGGGGCGATAGTGAGATTTCATTTGATGACGAAAATGAATATCCACCTTTGGCATCGGAGAACAACAGGAACATCTACTACTATGATTCTATTCATGATTTTTCACCGGTTAAAAATAATAGTGGTAGAAAGAATGGTAACAAAGTGAATTTAATACCGCATATAGGAAATCATTATTATTCTCCACATGACTACTATGGCGGAAATGGGTTCTATCTCAACTCAAATTATGGAAGAAAGACTATGTGGTCAAAAATTAAACATTTTGTTTGCTGGTTATTTTTAACTACCTGTTTGATTATGCTTGGAATTGGGATTGGTGCTTTTATAGTTTCTAACAAAGAATTAGAGGAATTTAATATTTCTTCTATATCTAACAGTATTGTCACACAAGACGAAATTTTGTTTGACATTACAGCTTTTGCACACAATCCAAGTCTTTTTTCTATTACAGTACAATCTGTAAACATTGATATTTTTGCGGAAAGCAATTATTTTGAGACTGATGGAAAAAGTAGCATTTATCAAAAAGGAGACAAAGAAGAAGCTATTACAATTTTACTTGGAAGCGTTTTTGAACTCGAAACTCCTTTGATTTTCAACAGTGATATATTTTGGAGATATTTTAGCGTTTCCAAATCTAGCGTCAAGCTTCGAAATCCTGCAAAGAGTACAGATCAGTTCATTGATTCGAATTTCAAAAATTTAGGGCTTGTTAAAAATAATCAATTGGATTTGGCTAATACAACTACTTCTGACAGATTAATAATTACCCTTGAACCAAGCACATTTTTATCACTCACTTCTAAAAAGACAGAGCGTTCAACAACATCAACTCTATCTAAATCTAAACCAACAAAAACCGGAAATGCTGACTCTACAACCACCTTATCAATAACCCACTCATCTGCTTCTGCAAAACCAACAAGTACACCACCTTCTTCCCCGCCAAAGGAAGATAAAAAATTTGCGCAATGGAAGGAAATTAGTAAATATGAGTTTACATTAATCATCAAAGGTGCTGCTTATTATCAAATTCCATTTTTTAAAACCCAAAGAAGTGTCCCTGTTCAGCATCAAGTAGTTGTGAACAAAGGCAAACACAAATAAAAAAAAACATTAACAAGTTTTTCATAGAGAGGACAATATTTTTGCTGTTTACAAAAATAAAGACTATTTTCTCTAGTAAAAGTTGAAATGTTAAAACTATAAAAAAATCGATTTCTATTTTTATTTTAGGTACGCTCAAGAGTTTTTGAAAAACTCCAGATTATATATTATATGATAATTTTTTTAAAATAAATCAATTATCGAACTAATATAAGGTAATAATAACTGCACATGGCGTATAAATCAGTTTTTGAGAGTTTTTCAATTAAAAATCTTGCACTACCAATATTTACTCTTCTTTTTATTACGATTTCAATAGATATTTGTTTGCATAGACCACCAGTTGAAAATATTAAAACATTTTGGGGATTACCTTTTATTGGAACTTTGCTAGAGCATAAAACAAAGGACAAAAGTAAATATAAAATAGGAAAATTGTTGGTACCCAATTTTATTAAATTCTACAAATGGAATGTCAGCCAATATTCAAAAGGTCAATATTTAAATCTACCAGAACATCCAATACTTCAATTTCGCATAGGAAAACATTGGGTAGTTGTTGTGAATAGTCCTGAACTTTATAAAGAAATTTTCATAAAAAACACAAAACAGATTAACGATCGCCCCCAAGGTGAATCATTTCATTGTATAGCTTCTAATAACGTGAAGACCAAGACTTCAATATTTACAATAGGAACTACTCCATTTGGTAGTGACTACATAATTAAAAAAAATTATTTTCAAAAAGATTTTTTAAGTAATCAACACTTGGAAAAAGATTATCTTACTGTTATAGAATATGAGTGCAAGGTTTTTTTAGAACAGGTCCAAAACAAAGCTGTTGATGCATTACCTTTTTTACAAAAATTTGTAGTTAGAATAGCATGCTGGATTACTTTTGGGGTAAATTTAAATGAAGCATTAGACAAAAAGTTTTACCCAGAGGATGTTGTTGAAGAAATAGTTTTTGTTGAAAAAGAATTTATAAATTTAAGAAATCCCTTAGTCAACATGTTGGATCATATGCCAAGGTTTATTCAACTTTTATTTTTTAAAACTCAAATTAACAAAATTTTAGAAATCAAAAAAAGGAGGGAGTCATATATCACCATGCTTTATAGTGCGGCTGAAGAAAAGTTTAAAACTCAAAACTTTAAAAGTGATTTTGAAAAAAAGGTTTTTAGCAATTGTTTAATATCAAAATATCTAAGTCAAAAAGATATGCAAGGTGATATTAAATCCTATACAAAGTTAAATAAAGCACATATTTTATCAATTTGCTTGACAACGATGAGTGCTGGCTTAGATAATGTTTCTTTATTGTTGAATCATTTGCTTCACCAAATAGGTAAAAAATCAGAAGAAACGAGAGATATTCAAGAGATATTGTATACTGATATAATGAGGATTTATAATCAAAACAAATTTGAAGCAAAAAATAAAAATTCTCTGACAGATTATTTTGAAAAGCAAAAATTTAATTTTGCTTACTCTGCAACGTACCTAGGTAATTTTGGTCAATGTGAAAGTGTAAAAAATCTATTGTATGAAACAATTCGATACTTGAGTGTAGCTCCTTTAGGATTACCTAGACTTACATCTAATAATATAGTATTAAGTAATAAGATAGAGTTGCCAGTAAACACCATTGTTATTGCTAATCTTTTTGCAATTAACCATAATGAATCTGTATTTGAAGAGCCTTTTAGTTTCAACCCGAATAGATTTAAAAGAATAAAAGCATATGATGATATCTGCAGCAGCAATAACAAAACTGTCCAACCAGGATTTAAAAATTCTTGGGACTTAAACCAATGTAAGAGTGTTGTTTTTGAAAATATTAGATGCCTCCCCAAAGTTATTCAAGAACAAACACAAGTTTCAAAAGAAACTGACCGACTGTTATTACTTCGTTCAATTAATGGGTTTGGAAAAGGAGAACGAAGTTGCTTAGGTAAAAGATTAGCAGAAACAGAAATGTACTTTCTTCTTTTACACATAATAAAAATTTTTAATGTATCTGTTGTTGACAACAAAAATCAGCCGTGGAATACAACAAAGGCTTTTACTGAAGAATTGGATCCTAGAATTAATAACTCCGCCTTTGAAAGTATCGCGTTAGAACAAAAGTGGGATTCTTTTATTTATTTTAAACCCAGAGAAAATGAAATTTTACCTCTTCAGAAACGAGAAGAGGATTTCTGACAATTTAAACGATAAAACAGGTAACTTTAAGTAGAAAAACATTTTTTGAATCAAAAACATATATAGCAGAAAACAACATAATAAAAATCTATTTTCCAAACGACTGCTTTTAAAGGTGAACTTACTGGCAGCTATCTGCTATCACTTAAAATTATATATTTTAAAGTATATTTTTACATGTAGAATTTTAAATTTGTATTTCCCAAAAACAAAATTCAACAAAATATACAGTGAGTAATTGTCTGTATAAGCAAAAAACTACTTAAGAATAAAGTCTATTGCTACAAGGAATAGCACTCTACATTTTTATTTTTGAAGTGCTTTTATTTGATTTAGGCACTACCGTTATTTTTTTAAACAATTAAAAATATTTTTTTACTTTCTATTAAACAAACTTATTTCTAATTAATACCATTTTGATTAGTTTTTATATTTTAAAAAATAAAAAAATATGTATAGCTACCCATTGGTACCATTTTTCCATAGTAGTATTATGTTTAGAACTACCTAACCCAGGTACCAATTGCACACATGCACTGTGAGCTTTTTTTTTCTCACTATGCATCATATTACAATATACTCAAATGTTAATTTAAGAATATATTGGAAATTATCTAATTTTAAAATCAAAACATAATTGAAAACAAAAATATGACTGCGTTTTAATAAAATTCAGCCACACGTTTTTTTCGGTTTGTTTCACAATCATGATCATTTGTATAAATCGCAAATAAAAAAATATAAAAAAAAATAAAAAACAAAAAAAACAAAGCACGTGATTTTATAGTGCAAATGCTGTGTAAATGGAAGTTTTGGTAACAAAAAAAATTTTCGTCATAAAATAACAACAAAAACAACACAAAATAACCAAGAATTAAGATATAAAACCAGCATATATTCACAACCTGCCCCAAGGAACTATCGACTGAAAAGTAATTGTTTAATTTACCTTTATTGGAACTCAATATACCGTCTGTAATGCATAATAATACCAACAAATTTGAACGTAGATCGTATGATCCTTCAAAAAAGAAGTCTTTTTCAAATTATGCGCCTAATAGAACAAACAACAGCAGGCCAAATTTTAGCAATAAATATAACAACAATGAAAGATTTTCTTGGAATCAAAATAATACCAAAAAACAAGAACCAGATCTTCCTGACAGGAACGCAACCACTTTTGATTTGTCAGCAGCCATGATGGGCATGCCAGAAAAAGAGAAGCAGAATGATTCGTCAAAAGATACTTTTAAAAAAACAGCAGAAACCAGTTCTCTCCCGAGAAAGCAAAGTGGTGATAACAATTTCTACGCTCAGAATAAAAACTATAACAGTGACATCAATTCACAACATCAAACTTCTGCTGGCTATCAACAAAGCTACCCAACAAACCAATCTTCTTCCAATAGTCGTTTTCAAAACACATTTACTGGAACCGATAATGGAAGATGGAACAATAACAACAATACTTCTAAAACATTTTCTGGGACGTCTTTAAACAGGGGTCATGTTGTTTCGGGAAATTTAAACTCAAGATACAGCGGAAATTCAAGCAACTATAATTCAAACAAAGGCCATCAAGTAAGATCAAGATTCCAAGGTGGTTCTACTTATATTTCTAATTCCGCCAATAATAACAACAACAACAACAATTCTGGTTATTATAGGTCGAACAATAGCAGGTTTGACAGTGCTTATTCTGGTAAATATAGTTCGCCAAGTAACTATCAAAGGACTGATTACACACCAAACAAATACAATTCTGGTTTTAACAATTATAACTATTATAATACCTCTCACTCAAATACTTCGAATGATGGTTTAAATTTGGATAAGGAGTCTCAGCCCAATACACCTGCTTCGGGAGATCATGTTTCCGACTCGGATAAAAAGCTTGATGCAAACAGTAATATTAAACAAGATTCCGATGACAAAACACCAAGCGCTACGAGACCGGAGTCTAATATTGCAATTTCTGAAAAACAAGATATGCCTGATGATGATTTAATAGAGCCTGTTTTAAAACCAAAATTGGTAGTTGATAATGATAACCCAGACCTTATTAACGATTCGGAAATGGAAACTGATGCTATGAAAACACCATTAAAGCCAAGACATAAGGCTTTATCTGATACTGTTGAGACAAAAGTGAAAACAGAACTGCAGCCCTCAAACATTAATATTGAAAAACATGCAGCACTCAGCGATAGCAAAAAGAGTTTGATTAGCGAAATTGAAGCTGAGGCCAAATATTTTTCATCCTTAAGCGGAGCTTCTATAACTAAGCAGCCAATCACCCAAAGACAAGTTTCAATTAAGCGAGATCCATATGGGAAAACAAAATTGCATTTTTCTGTTAATAAAAATGACCTGTCTTCTGTAAGAAAATTAATAGAAGAGCAAGGCTTTGATCCTAATCTGCAGGATTATGCTGGAATTACAGCTTTACATTGTGCATGTGCTAAAGGTTACTACAAAATTGCAGAATATTTGGTGAATTTACAAAACATAAACTTAAATTTGACAACAGAAGATAATCTTGAGACAGCTTTATTTGAGGCCTGTGTTAAATTAGAAGTTGACATTGTCAGATTATTGTTGGAACACGGTGCCAAAATATCTATTCAAAACTATGAAAAAAAAAATGTTTTGGTTTATATGAACGAAGCTTTAGAGGATGAAGAGTATGAAACTGAAGATGATAAACAAGACTTGATTCAAATTATAGCTTTGTTAGAAAAATATTGGCCAATAATTGAACATCAAGGAAAGGATGATCAAAAACCTCAAGTTCTTAAAAGTGAGGAATTTGTTGAAAAAGATGAAAATAAAATTAATGATACTTCAAGGAACGAAGACTCAAATAACAATTTGCTTGACAACGAAAAGGAACTGGAATTTGATGTTATGGACATAGCTAGTAAATATGGAAAGGAAAAGTTTTACAAAGCCAGTTGCAAAGGTGACTACAACTATGTTGGCCAATTTTTGCAAAACGGTGGGAGACCAGATAAGGAATCTTTTATTGAATGCTGCAAGAGGGGTCATATGGATCTAATTAACTTATTTTTAGCTTTGACAACGATGAATGTGAACATGAAGATTCCCCAATCCAATGGGAAAAATTTACTAATGCTCTGCTGTGGTCGTGGAAAGTTCGATGTTGTAAAGCTACTCATCGATAGCGGTGCCGATTGTATGCATTTGGACGATGACGGAAATGATGTTTTATATTATATTAAGAAAAATAAAAAAAGTGGATGGGAAAAGGAGTATGAATTTTTGAGCAGCATTATCAGCTCCAAAGGGGGTATACAAAAGAAAAAAAGAGAAGTTAGTGTGCCAATATCTCCCAAAAGGATTGTTAAACCAAAGAGCAAACAAAACACGCCAAAGTCTCCATTAACAAAAGCAAATAGCAAAGTGCAAGAGTTGAATGGATCTGTTGACAGTAACAGCATTGATAATACTGCCACCACTATTAAAAGAAAGTTCTTTCAATTAACAGAGAATGATTTGACTGACTTAACAGAAACAAATGTGCCCCCAAAGATTAAGAAACAGCCTATAATAAAGAAAGTTAAGTTAGGAGGAAATGATGAATTCCAAAGCTCCTTAACACCGCCTATTATTGGAGCAATCACTAATGCAGAAGTAATCTCTGCATCTGAGCCAAATGATTCAACTGGGTTAGCTGTTAATCCCTTGAAACCTGTTGCAATTAAACCAACCTCTGGCGACGTTGTTAAAAACAGCTTTAGTGACCCAATTGAGGATATGAAACAACAAAAAACAAAAGAAATTTTTGATCAAATGGAGAAATATGAACAAATAAAGAAAGAAAAAGAACAAGAAGTGCTTAAAAAACAGCAGGAAGAAGAGCGTTTAATTGAAGAAGAGAAAAAGAATGTAATAAAACTCAAGGAACAAGAATTTGTGTCTTTGAGTGATAATTTTGTTTGTTTAGGATTGCAATCAATTACTAATGATAATAAACCTATAGCACCAACTTTCTTGTCTAATGTTGGCCCAATTTATTATAGATTGGTTAATAATGAAATCTATGTTTTTAATCTTCAGCTTTTTTACATTTTTAATGGAGATGATATACTTTCGAGGGTTAAGCGAAGCATTCCTGTGTCACATTATGAAAATGAGCTGAATAAAATCTGGTATCTTTACAAAGACTTGTTTTTACTGGGATATAAGAATGACAAGCCTTTGATGAAGTTTTTTACTGATGAAATTTTATCTGCTGACTCCTTAGACTTTAGATTTCAGTTTGAAACTTACCAAAAGTCGCTACTAAAAAACATTGAATTATCATGGATTCCATTTAATGATATACTGGCTGTTATTGGAGAAAATCATTCATTTGATTACATTGTTGAATATTTAGTAAACAACATGGTAGAAATATGCTATTACGATTTTAACTCTAAAAACCCTAATAAAGGTTATGATCAAACTGACATATCTTCTGATTCTTCTGACAAGCATATCTACTATAAAGATTTGCCAATAAAATTAAAAAATAGACCTGTTTTAAAAGAGATTTTTAATGAGAAATGCTTATGGTAATAACTATATAAGAACTGTAAACTCTGATTGTATATTGCATGTTATCAGTAAAAAATAGATGATTTATCACGTGTCATGTTTTTGTTTTCGCTCTTAATCCACGCGCAAGAATCTCAAATTTCATTGGCTCGTTTATCTGCTTAAATGTGATTGGCCTAATTTTTGTTTTTGCTTTTTTTTTTTTTCAAAAACGCAAAATCATCTGATCTTTAACACTGCGAAATATGAATACCAAAAGTGCTATCTTTGTTATCTCCGAAAAAAAAGTGTTTTGGTCTAACAAAGCGAGAAAATTTTTTTCAGCTTTCTCTTTCTTTAATTTCAAATTCGACAACAAGTTATAAGAAATAATGTTTTTTTTAATTCAACTTGAAGTAAAGAAACAAACAAAGAACCCATAGATAAGATTTGTTAATTAATTTTACTACTGCCACTATCATCAATTAAGCTTATACTATTGTCAAAATGTTGAGATCCCAAAGACTAATAAACAACTCTGTTAGAAGATTGCAATCTACCTCTTTAAAGCAATATGCCCAAGTTCCAATCACTGTCGGTTCTATCAAGGATATTTCTACCAGATGGGAAAGAATGCCAACTGCTGAACAAAGTTTAATCTTAACTAAGTTGAAGGCTAGACAAACCCAGGCCTGGACTGAATTAACTCCTTTGGAACAAAAGGCTGCATACTATATTTCTTACGGTGCTTGGGGTCCAAGAAAGCCAGAATACGCTGAAGGTGATGTTGGTAAAGTTGTTTTAGGTTTCTTTGGTATGTTTGCTTTAGGAGTTGGTATTTTCTACTCTTTCACTAACTACGTTGCCAACCCTAAGCCAGCTTCCAACTCTATCGAATGGCAAGTTGCTGCTGATGAATACTTGAAGAGTAAGAACGCTAACCCATGGGGTGGTTACTCTCAAGTTAACCAAACTGGTTTAACCAAATAAATTTATTAAAAGATTATAAAACACTATCAATTCAAATTTTATTTTTAATTATTTATTCCTACCAAAGCCTGCCTGAGTCTCATTTCTTATGGATCCAAGATATGACGCAAAGGAAAGAACCCTACAAAATTAATTACGATGACAAGATACTTTTTTTTTAAAGGATACACTTTTTTATTTGATTTTTATTTTTTTAGTTTATTTTAGAAAGATTGAACAGCTTTGCATACATGCTGTTAACAATAATTTTATATAAAAACAATCTATATAAGTTTTGTATTAAAACAATCAGAATAAGATAAAATAACTGTTTGGGTAATGTTTTTTAGCGTTAGAATTGACTATCAAGTGCGAAAGTGGGCTAGTCACGTGTGTGTTTGTTTTTCGGCTTGTTCTCCTAAACAGGTAATTTATCAAAACTAAAAAGAAATGTTTTAAAGATGAGCAATGCTCCGAAACATTGATTACACATTCATCTCAGGCAACTATCAGCTGTAAATAGTTTAATAAATCCGCCGCAACACTGAAACAAACCATTGATAAAATGTCTTTTCAGTTTAATTTTGAAGATTCTGATTTGGAAATAGACGAGAACAGCCACCATGTCACAAGCCAACATCTTCCAGATCTAAATGCTAATACCATAACTTTAGAGTCTCTGGATTCTCTGTGGCCATCGGATCTGATTAAGCCAAAGTTTATAGATTTAAATCATCTTTTGAATACTTTAAAGGATGTTAGACTTACTTACTCTAAATTTAAACTCAACGACGAAACCGAGGTTATAAGAAGGGAATTGTATGACATCAGACACCAAATCATGTCAGAGTCCGATCCCACAGCTAATGTTGAAGTTGTCAACTTGGATTTTTTGGACAAAGATGATTTATTAAGAAACGTTTATGAAGGAGGTTTAACTACCTGGGAGTGTTCAATAGATTTAGTTAAATATCTTAATCAGGACTTTAGCAGAGACCCATCTAACAGTAACATAAAAAACATTATTGAATTGGGTTGTGGTACCTCGTTGCCATCTCTTTACTTATTGTCCCAAAACTTTAAATCTAAAGCTCAGGGTATCAGCTACATTCTTTGTGACTACAATGAGTATGTTCTGAGATTGGTCACTTTGCCGAACATTCTTATCAACTGGTACGATGAAATGATTTCTCATCCTGAAAATGTTGAATTGATGAACTCTACTCAGGAGGAACAAGAAAACATTGTGGAAAACGAGTTTACAATAACCTCCTCGTTAATAGACTTGTTTCTAGGATATTTAGAAACTAACAAAATTTCAATCAATTTTGTTAAAGGTTCGTGGTCCAATGAGCTTATCTCAATCGTAAATGATAAGATGTCCCTTGACAACAGACTCATTTTAACAAGTGAAACTATCTACCAGCCTGAAACTATGCCATTACTAACAGAAACGATAATGAAGCTGAAATCCCAAGAAACTGAAAACAAGATAGTATTGGCTACGAAGGACATATATTTTGGTGTTGGAGGTAATTTAGTTGATTTTGTAAATCTGCTGCATGCGAAATATGCCAATGTAAACTGTCAAATAATTAAAAGTGAGAATTCAAACAGATCGTTGGTTTTACTGTAATGTACTTATCATATTTCAATGTGCAAATTCCATCTGCCACTGTTCTTTTTCCACGTGACTTACCTGCATTGGCTGCGGTTAGAAGTTTTTATTTATTTTTTGGTTGAATTCCCTGTCTCTAAATAAATTCAGTTAAATCCGACTATTTGGTTAGGGTAAAAAGAAGCGTATAAAAAACTCCTAATCACAATTTCAAACAAAGATTCAATCGTGTATACGATTATTACCATAAACCAGCACATAAAAGACGTTTTATATATATGGTATTTTCTGTTTTCGGTTAAGCAAATATCTTTAAAAAATTCACATACAAAATCTTCATATATTATGAATAATATAAACTATTTGGATATATCAGTCACAACCAGTAGATCAGAAAAAGAACAAGATTACCCAAATTCTTCAAGAAAGTCGAAAATGATTTCAGCTTTCCAAATAACTAAGAATGTGTATCTACCAACTGTTGGTTCTTCTCTAAAACACTTTACATCAGAAGCTTCGAGTTCTATTAAAAGGTACTACAACAGTGCCTCCTCTTCAGGAAACAACAACCCTGATTTAGATTTTCAAACAATAGGGAATGGTGTGAATGCAGGGCAACTCTTACAGAATTACGACAACGATCTAGCAGATCTAACAATCACAACATATGATGCTTATACACATTATAATTCATCTAAAAAACTTTATGTAACTGAAATAAGAGGCAATGTATGTCTTTTCAATCAGCTATCCAGAAAGAACAAATGGGTTTACATGGGTCTGAAGAAACTAATTATTGGATCGAACAAAGAAGAAATTAATTTAGAACAAGATTTAGAGTTGTTGGATAGGATAAGTACGCAAAAACAATATCAAGAATTAGAGAGCACGATGGACGCTCAGCCTAATTCTCTTGAAAGGCCTCTGAGTAAAAAAAATACAACTATTTTTGACTCAAGAATTTATCCATTTTTGAATAAAGGAGTTTCTTCATTTCCGTTAGTATTAAAGCTAAATGATATAGGGCTGGAACATTGTCTAACAAAAGCTAATGGAGACTTTGAATTTATTTTAGAAACTAAAGACGATCTTTCTCTTAATGCTGAGGGCAATAAGCTGAGCATTATGACCAATCTAAGGCCACACTCCGTAATAATGACAAGTTCACCATCCGATAGTGAAGTTATGGATAGCTTTAAAGACTTTACAATTGATTTAGATATTATTCATTACTCAGATAGCAACAAAATTGGTGTGATTTCAGATATAGACGATACTATAAAGTTTACAGGTGTTGTAGAAAGCAAAAAAGTAATTTTAGACAACACTTTCAATAAACCCATTGAATCATGGTTACTGCCCCCGATGGCTAATTGGTATAAATTTTTAAAATATAAACATGATGTTGATTTTTTTTATGTTTCTAATAGTCCACAGCAGCTGTATACCTCCTTAAGACAATACATTGATAAATATTACCCAAATGGAGTTATAGTATTGAAAGAATACCTGCAAAGTAATATTTTTGCCAACTTTTTGGGATCTTCTGCCACTAAAAAATTGGAAAGGATTTTAAAAGTGATTGATCAGTATAAATACAAAAAGTTTTTATTAATTGGAGACAGTGGAGAGTCAGATTTAGAAGCCTATCTTCAAATTTGCATGCTAAGGCCAGAGAACATAATCGGTGTTTACATTAGAGCAGTTAAAGGTTCTATTAGTGATGATGTTACAAAGGAAGAAAAGGTAGTTTTTGAACTCAACAGGCTAATCGATTTTAAGTATAATAATCAAAACCTGGAGATGAAAAATCCATCTCTCATGTCTTCAGCAACGGCTATTAACATAGATTCAGATAGTTTTATATCTGCAAAGGGTGAAAGCCATCACACAAATGATCCTAAAATACGTTCAAAAGTGTTACCTCCCCCACCACCACCGCCAAGAAATTCTGGCTACACAGTTAAAACATCAACACCTGAAAGGATATCGCATGCGAATCCATACAATTACAACATGTCTCAATCCCTTGAGGAATTGGCAATTATGGACAGAAAGAAAGATAATTGGGAACATAGGGTCAATGAAAGTATTCTGAATTTAAAGGCAATTTATAGAAATACAAACAACAGAATATCGTTCAAATTCTTTCAAGATGATCTTATTGAGGAATCATGCAAGTTAATAGAAAATGTTAAAAATAATGTTTAAAGCTAATGTCGCAAACAATAATGAATTTTTAAAAAAGACCATTTCAATGCGATTAAAACCACATATACCATTTTTCAGGTTGTTAGTATATTATATAGCAGATTCTTCTATCGGTTCAAGTTGTTCTACATTATCTTCATCTTCCTTTCTTTGCCTATATTCGTTAATATCAAATTCATTACCAGTATCGTTTACATCAACTTCCTCAATCCAAGACTTATTTTGTTGCATCTTCTCTTGAACAATCTCTCTACCTGTCTTTCTAACTTTGTTAGCTGATTTATTATTTCCTTCGTTAGCCTTGTTTTCTTTTATCTTCATTCTCAGTAGTTTGTGTTTCAAGTTAATTTCTTTAAACAAATCTAGAGTCAGTGGTGTCAAATGATCCTTGTCTAAGGCTTCTCTTTCCTGTTCAACAAATTGTTCGATAGTTATCTTTGGCATGTTTTCTTGCATCTCTCTTTCCAATCTCTTCTGTTCAGCTGTCTTGACAATATACCCTTCAGGCAACTGATGCACGTATTTACATTGAGTTTCTTCCAAATGCTTTTCTTCTAATCTGAAACCCCATAATTGTTTTTCCATCATTTCAATCATAAACTTACATATAATATCAGTAGATGTGATTTCATTTCCTTTTTTGTTAAGAACTTTAGGCTTCTCTTTTTGTTTAAGCTTTTCTTCCTCTTGTCTAGCTTCGTTTTGTTGTTGAATAAATTTAGCAACCAAATTAGCATCATGGGAGTATTTACAATTGGATCCTTTGTTACAATTGTTTAGCTTAAACATTGGACATAGTACAGTCTTTGGGTCAACTCCTTTTGCAACAACTGGCTGTTTAACAACTGGATTGAATAACAATTTCTTTGTGAGTTCTTCTTGCTCCTTCAAAAACTTTGCTTCTTCTTTCTTACGTCTCATCTCATCCTTTTTGAAGTCAAAGTTTTGTTTGTTGATCTGTTCTATTTGCTTTTTGGCCTTTGAACCTTTCTTGTTCTTCATACCAAATGTCTTGTCGACAGTGGATTTTTTCTTGACTTCTTTTTGTTTTTTTGGTGGCATCGATGGTTTTTGTAAATTTATAAGGTTTAATCTGGTTTATTTAAACACTTCTCTTTTGGTTTTTATATATTTTAAACTGCTTTTGAAGTTCATTATTTTATCAAGTATGACTTATGGTGATGAACTGAAAAATTTTAAATTGAAAAATTAGCGTTTTTTTTAAAAAAAAAAAAAAAAAAAAAAGAAAAGTTTGTCTAGTCACGTGTACCAATCCTAAACAAAGTAAACCTATTAATGGATAAATATACGCTGTTTATTAATACCTCAGTTTGGTTCGATTCCTCTCCTCAAAGGTCTTCCCAAAAAACAAAAATAGTTTAAAATACTCAAATTCTATAATTTAAGTATTAATTTAACGCATTATTTGGTGCAGAAGTGTCCAACTTCGGAACCAAAAGATACCTTAAAAGTTAAAACAGAAATAATAGTAAAAGCATCTTAAAGTTTTAATATAGAGTCGTAAATTTCTGCCTAAAACCAAGGCTCTTTTTTTTTAATGTTCTAATTCTACTTATCATTGGTCTAAAATTATCTCCCTGCCAATACACACTTAAATACTTTTTTGTCAAATGTTTTACCAACAATTTACAGGATCATCTAACTTCTACTGATGCCACCTGCGTGAGTAATAAGAATGTTCTTGAAGTCGAATGCGTTGATCAGTTATGCATGCTTTATCTGCTACCTAACAAAAAAAAAGGGGGTTTGACACTCAGGTTAATATTACATCTTTATAGATTAACAATTACAGACATCAAAACGAAAAGCAATTATGCTTTCTCAAAGCACAATAATTGCTATGAATTGTTTGAGCCCACTGCATCGGACTTAATAAGTATATCTCTGATACAGTGTTCGGACTAGCTGAGTTACCCAAATATGTTAGTAATCAGGTAAAACATGTGCTATTGTATAAAAGCATCTGTTTCATATACGAGTATTTTAGAATATAATTGTTTAAAACTTGTTTAGTATAACCATGGTTCTAAAAAGGATCCGTTGAAGCTAGGGTCAAGGATTCGTACATTTCAATACTGGATGAATAGGGTAAATGTTTCAGCGGCACGTGAACTGCTCACATGACCAGCATGCCGCCCGTTATTAATAAAACAATCCGAAATCAACTGTTTACGTTGACCAATTAGAAGAAAACGATGCAAAAAGCATAAATTGAGTTTAAAAATTAAGAATATATTAAAACCTGGGCCAGAAAACCTTACAATAAAAATGTTTAGTAGAAGTTTGTTTCATCATAAGGGGAAAACCTTATTATTTAGTGCTGGTGTAGCAGGAATTGGAGCTGTCTCGATTTACACTAATAAAATAAAAAACGACTATCCTATAAAGCAACAGCAAAGTGAAATTCTGTCCATTCTTCCTAAGACAGAGGTTGATATTAAATTGACTAAGTTGCAGCAAACTTATAGTTTTGATTCTAAAATCAAAAGAGTCGATATTAATCAGCTGCCAAGCAATAGCCCAATTGAAGATTGCCATATTGAAAGTATTTTAAATAATGACGCTAATAATTCTGGCGCTAATGATAAGATTATGTTGTTTGGTGTTATGGATGGTCACTCTGGAGGACATACCTCTGCTTTCTTGCAAAAAAACCTAGTTTCCAAGGTTATTTCCAAGCTATATCCTATAATTAATGATGATGATTTTGAGAACTTTAACAAACATATTAAAGATGCGTTTTTGGAACTTGATAACCATATTGTCACTGAAGGTTTTCAACAACTTATTAGATCACCAAACAGGGATACTCTCTTCAAAATGACAATGCCTGCCATTTCAGGGTCCTGTTGTTTACTAACGATCTTCAACACCAAAAACGATGTTTTAACTATTGCTCAAGCTGGAGATTCCAGAGCCATTTTAATAACAAAGGAAGCTGGTGACAACAATTACTCTGTCAAGCAACTTTCCAGAGATTTGACAGGAGACAATGTTGAGGAAATTGAGAGAATTAAAAGCCTACATCCAAATGAAGAGTATGCTGTTTATAGAGGAAGAGTTCTTGGCTCTTTACAGCCTTCTAGAGCGTTTGGAGATTATAGATACAAGCTAGATATTTCAAAGCATTTACAGAATTTCCCACCTGATGTTAAAATGTTTTTAAGAAGACAACCGAAAAATTTATTGACCCCACCTTATGTTACAGCAGAACCTGATGTATTGAATTACAAAGTAGATATGAAAAAAGATAGATACCTTGTTATTGCTAGTGATGGTTTATTTGAGTTGTTGAACAATGAAGATATCGCCAGATTGGTAGCTCAATGGGAGAATCAAAAAGCTCAAGCCGGGGTTTTTAATGTTGATATTGTTAACGAGCCAATCAAACAAGATTCCTTCAAATACGATTCAAGATACAAAACTAATCTTCCATGTCTTTTGAAGGACGATAACCTGGCAACTCATTTAATAAGAAATGCTCTTTCTTTTGGTGGACAAGAGGAATTTGTTGATTTGATGTGTTCATTGAAAGAGCCTGGAAGCAGAAAATATAGAGATGATTTAACTGTTCAAGTTATTTTCTTTGATAATGAATAAGATGTTAACTTACTATACTTATATATGGTTGAACTTTAATTTGAATTCCCAAAAAGAGTATTGTGAATATTGTTTACAAATGTGATTTGTAAAAAAAATTAAAGTAAAATATTATTAAAATCTATTTCAATCAAGAAACTTAATTAAACAATATTTTTTAAATTTAAAATATACTTAAAAAAAATTGTAAACAAAGCATTGACACGTGACTTTAAATTTTTACAACCTTTATTAATTTAAGTTTTGAAGGTAGATGAAATCATAAAAGCTGAACTTACATACAATTAATATTTATTCATGAAATTGATAGTTTAAAAGAAGTTTTATCTTCTGAAAATATGTATCCTTATTAAAACCTTACCTTGCATTAAGCAATTAAGAGTACACTTTTGGCCCGACTCTGTAATTTTGTAGCTAATATTATCAGAAACATAATGAATTTCAACAAGCAAAATGGGGATTTGCTTCCTATTTCCACTGTTCAAAAGCCTAAGAATGATTTACTAATTGCTCCAAATAGTAGACAAATATTGCGTATTAGTATCAACTTAAAAAAATTAATAGACACGTTGATCCCTGATTTATACAAGAATGATGGATTCATTGAAATAACAAAGCCAATTATGAATATGTGCTATGGGGCTTGTGGTGGAAACAGTGAGTCTGAAGCATCGCTAAAGAAATATCAGTCTTGTATCATTTTTTGTTTATTGACAGTAAAAAAATGGTACGTGAATTTATCAAAGGATGAACTTCACATGTATTCTCTTTACATTGCTAGGGCCACATTAGCAGAAAATTTAGCTATCAGAATTGTTGCAGCAGAAGAAAAAAAGGGAAATAAAAATTTAATTCACTTGTTTGTTAATATATTGCTTAAAAGGTATACGATAAATGAGAATGATGAAGATTTGCTGCCCATAAATGTTTTGGAATTATGCTGCGATCTTCATTGTACCTCCCTCATTTCAACATCAGCGATCCAAAGACTCCAACTGTATCTTTGGAAAGGTTGGATTGTTCAATCGGAAGAAGGTGTATTTTATTTGAGAGAATCCTCAATTCTAGATACTAGGTTTATAGCCCACTTTACATCTGAAAGTCTTAAAATACCTAAATACCAAAATTTATTCAATTTGTTCATGAGCTTAATTTATATTTCCATCTACACCATATTCATAAATAACGGTAATTTGAAAGTAGGGTTGAAACCACTTGGAATTTTAGAAATAATATTCTATTCCACAAGTCTAGGCTTTTTATTAGATGAAGTTGTTAAATTTTACAACGTTGGAATGCCTTACATGAGATTTTGGAACATATTCAATGATTTCATGTACTTAGTCATTGCTTTTGGAATGGGGGCCAGAGTTTTAAGTTTTTACAAAAAAGAAAAGAATCTTGATATTTTATCATACAGAATATTGGCGTCAATTGCACCAATGATTTGGTCCAGGTTACTGTTTTTTTTGGATTCACTCAAGTTTATTGGAAACATGCTTGTGATTATTAAACAAATGCTTAAAGAAAGCATTTTATTTTTTGTATTATTAATAATAATTATTATTGGATTTGTTCAATCTTTTCTGGCAATGGATTCTTCAGATGGAACTTCAGATCAAACAGTGCCGATATTGGAAAACTTGCTAATGGGAATTTTAGGTGATACTGACTTTAGCATTTTTGAAACGTTTGCATACCCTTACACATCCATATTGTATTATCTATACAGATTCATCTTATCTCTGATATTGATAAACATTTTGATTGCTATCTTTTCAACTTCTTATTCCAACATTGTTGATAATTCAAATGCAGAATTTTTGGCTTTAAACTTAGAAAAGACATTAAGATTTATAAGAATGCCTGACGATACTGTTTATCTTCCTCCTTGGAATTTATTAGAATTATTTTTAAAACCTGTATGCTATATTATCAAAAGGCAAAATCCAAAAGCTTCCAAGAAAAATTTGAAACATTTTCATAATTTTGTTTTGCAAACTATATTTGCTCCAGTTCTTTTTCTAATAGCTATTACTGAATGTAAGGGTGCTAAAAGAGCCTTTTACAACAAACTAAAGCATAAACCGCTTGATGCTAATGAGATTGACTATCCATTTTTGCTTGGTGACGGATTCACTGAGGGAAATGAAGGTGATTTCTCCTACTCTATATTTGATGTAAATTCATTAGCAGAATCAATTGAAGCAACGAATTTAAAAATCAGGAGAACGAGGCAGCTACAAAAGCAAGCCGAACAAGAGGATCCAGACTTCATGTTTAACCAGAAAAAATGGATTGAAGAGTTGAATGAGCTTCATGAAAGAGTTTAATATTTAAAATACTTTTGCAAACATTAGTAAAAGTAGATTTTTTTATGAGTCTATGTTGAACAAATAGTTATGTCATGAATATATATATATATATTTTAAAGTAGAGGAGCACGCATTTGTGTCCAAGTGTGGGCTGTGCTAAAAGTAATATTATTATTATTATTATTTTTCTTCAATAACTAAATTTTAATATCAATGTTTCTATTCATTTAGAGCGAGCCTTCTAAACAACTTTTTTTAGCTTAGCTAGATATAAAATCCTTGAATAATATATTTAATAAACAAAATCCGAGTTTAATTTTTTCTATAATTTTATTTGTTTTTCAAAATTAAGTGAGTTTCATAAATTCAATTGAACTTTTAAGTAATAAGAGCATGCGAATGGCAGATTGATAATTAGCAAAGGATATTGCACCATTAAAAACAAAGAAACACAATCCATTTGAATGGTATCATCAGAGTCAATAGGCGTATAGCCTGATGTTAAATAAATCATTGTTGTCATTGATGGAAGTCCAAAGTCAACGCAAATAACAAACAACAAAACTTTATTCATATCCTTTTCAGGATCCAGCCATCCAGCTTCTACCAATCTATTGCACCAAAGGACACCAATCACCGGCATAACAACCTGTCTTGCAATCAATAAAAACACAATAGCCTTCCAGAAACCTTTCGGAATTTTTTTAATTTTTAAGTTTCCCAAAGTGGCACCTAACAACAGCAAACCGAATGGGACAGATGCAGCACCCACATAGCTCGTAAAATCCATAATAAACGATAAAGGAGGTAAGTTATCAGGAGCATTAGTCATAGAAACGTTAGTTGAAACAAACAAGGCCTTAACCCATGGAATAAACGCTATTATTAAACCTAGAATAACACTTAAAGGACATGGTCTAATACAGTTTTCAATAAAGAAAATTACAAACTTCATACCAGGAAGATTTCTAACGCTAGCAGGAATGAACCCTTTACCGGCGTCGTCAATATCTTTTGAGGTTATATTAGTATCAGTAGTGACCATTCTAGCAATTCTCGAGGCAGTCGTTTCTTCTGGCTCAACATAAGACATTTCATCTTGTAAGGAGGATAAAACGTCTACCGGATTAATTCTATTAGTGTTTCCAAGTTCTGAAGCTGCATTTTCGCCATGGAGTTCTTCAACATCTTTGTTGTGGAAAGAAGCCCATTGTTCCAGATTTTCCAGTTCTACGTCGTTGTTTAATTTCTTTGAGTTATATTTAATAAACCTTAAAACAGGATCATCAGGGATAACATTCCCTTCTTTATCTTTGTTGGCAAAATCTTGAACCAAAGATTTGTTTTTTTGCAGAGTCACTATCTGACTTTGAATAGATGCTTGGTGACTCACAGTAGATAATCTTCTCGACGTTCCCTTTAAAGCCAAGCTTAAATCATGATTATCTCTGTACATTTGCGGTTGAGGAGAGGAGAGCGAACTATTTCGTCTATGAGAAAGTGTGGATTTAGCCATAGTATTGGTATTGCCATTTCCAAGCTGCGCTGAATCATTTCCTTCAGCAATGACAGCATTTGAATCTGATGTGTTTAATGATGTAATCTCACTAGCATTTTCTCCCCCTTCCTCAGTAGCTTCACTGTTAGAAGAACCTTTAGTGTCACCAAGAGTAGTTGCTTGTGAGGTTGTCATTTCATAGTTCTCATCAACATTAGAGTTTCTTTCTCCCCCTTCAAGATCTTGATTTACCAATTTATTTGCTTGCAAAAAATCATATTCCACCAGTTTGAATCCTCCTAGATTAAAAACTGATAGCAAAAAAGCAACCAAAAAAATTATAACAAATGAAACACCTTGATTAATTTGTTCTTCAGTAAAAACTGATTGCATATTTTGGAGATATGCGATTGGCAGATCACTAATATTTGGAAACATTGAAGCACAGATGCAACCATATCTCCATTTTTTAGGAACTTTAAAAAATATTCCTGCAGCTGTTCCAAATGCAGCTCCCAAAGCAAACAAAACTACTGAACTTAAAACAACAATACCCACCTCTTTAATCATAGAGTCTGCTATGTTTACGACAATCTTGTTAAACGATAAACAAGGTAGTAAAACTGCCAACACAATCTTTGAAATAATTTTTATACCAGTACCATCTAAAATGTTGACTTTAGATAATAAAAATCCTGTACCGATAATTAAATAGATTTTGAAAATAGGCTTCACACATGAGTAAATAATTAACGACAGTGATGCTTCACTACCATTATCTCTTGCACTTAGAAGTCTAGGAACCAAGTTCTCTGGCTGAAGGTTTAGTTGATACTGGATATCCTTAATAAAGTATGTACACACTTCAGTGACAACTTCTATATATCCATTCATTGTTTATGGCTGTTACTTTTCATTAAGTGGTAACCAAAATATTTTTTTATCCTCAACTGTAATAACAAAAAACACTTTCCTGAAAATGGGCACTACCGCAGCTTTAAAAATATAAAAAACACAGTTATTTTGACCGTAGAGTTGGATGCTGTTGCGGTGATATTTTAGAATAAAAAAAACTGCTTTTAGGATATTATTGTTGCAAATTATCAAAGTATCTATGGAATCTTAAAAATGTAGTATTTTTCAGTTAATCTTATTTTATTATGGTATTTTTTTTTAAATTTTCCCATCGCAAAAAAAAAATGCCGAGCAGCACTTTTTTGGGAAGCGAATTGGCCGAAATTAAACTCAAACGAATTTCTTATAAAAAACTGAATTTACTGGAAACGAAATTTTTATCAAACGATATGAAATAGATTTGTAAAAAATTGCTGCAAAAACAGATGGTTTACTTGCTTGTAGTTCCGTTAACACAATTGCGATGACTTAATATATTCTCAAGATGACATACTCTTATTTTGGTTGTGTTTATACAAAAAGGAAATAAAATAAATACCGCAGCTAATTATTTAAACTCACGTGACAAACAAATGCCGCGAATTGCCGAACCATTTTCTTTAAATAACTACAATATAAATGAGTTCCTATGGTTTAATCAAAAGGAGCCAAGCCAGTTTTGGTGTATTACAAGAAAAATTTCACCAATTAAACATATATACCAAATATATAGTCATTGTTGATGTTGTTAATAAATTTATTCAATGTCGAAGACCTGTTTTTGGGGTCAATATAATCGACAAATACCACCATGTTAGCTAAAAAATTGTGTCTCATTAACAATCTCATTGCGATCATAGGTACCAAATTGCCCTTGTTGTATTTTAGCTTTGGATTTATTGAAACCCCTTTTTTTGTTTCATTTGACCCAGGCAAAGAGGGACTTGAATTTCTTAATTGAACCAGTACAGCTGAATAGTTTCCTACTTTGACACACATTGTTTTGGAAATAATGCTGTAATTTGTTTCCAAAACACAGTTTTCCAAGTCGGACACAAAATGCAACCCGTTATGTTCAATTGTGTTTTGAATATCTCCCAAACTAAATATAATGTTCTCTTGCTTATCCTCAATTAAATATGGCTTCAAAAAGCCTAAATCTCCTGTTCTAATAAAACTCTCTCCCTCAATTTCAACTTTTAATTGTTCATCAAAGAATTCTTCAGTATAGAGTTTATTACTTTTTATATTTAGACAGCTGTAGGACTGCACATTCAACTTAGAGGATACAACAATCTCTCCAATTTCTGTCAAATAAGTCGGCTGCAATGTTTCTGGGTTGATGATTCTCAAATGTCCATTAGGTATGGTGCCAACATCAAAAACAGAAATGATGGCTTTTTGTTCATCCTTTTTATCTCCATAAACTTCTTTAATAACCCCATTTCTTAAAGAGTCCAATTCGAGTTTCAAAGCAATAGGATCTTCATTTCTACATGAAATAAATGGATTAAACTTGTTGCCGTAGACAAAACTTACCTTCTTGACATCACAGCCGCTTTCATAACCGTATTTTTCGAGTAATCTTAGCAAATCCCGATGGTTTGGTCTAGTGAAATATGTAAGTACAATATGGGGAATATTTTGAAAGACATTTTTTATTTGTTTTCCATATGTCTTTATCAAAATAAAAGCAAAGAGATCTCTGTTCAAATATACTTCATTAAGGTTTAACCTCATCAAATCTTGAAAGAAATCTTTAGAGTCGTTTTTAATATCATTCAAAGCATAAAAAATCGTAGAGGTACCTAAAAGGATACCCAAAATACAACTTTTTATAAATCCTATGTGCTGTGTATGATCAACAACTGAAAGATTTCTATGAGAATAATTTAGCGAAAAAGAATCCTTGTAAACTAAAGATAATTGCAAAAGTTGATCCATAGTAAAAGTAGTATTAATTTTCCATAAAGAGTCATTTTCATTCAAAAACACTAGCGTGCTAGACTTGTTAGATGAACCCTTACCAATAATTTTATTTTTGAATTGATCAATAGAGTAACTAGGTTTAATTCTGCTCTTTGAGAATAATGTAATCTTACATAACCTCAGTTTTAATTTTGACTTTTTCAAATATTTTCCTGTCAAAGTATTTGTGTCTTCTAAAAGAGCATGATTTTTAAAGTCAACAAAAATCCTTTTCACTTTAAAAGCTCTAACAACTGAGACCAAATACTCACATGCATTTTCAACAGATTTATTGGTGTTCGATAAAGATATCATAGGAATGATACTAAAGCCAAAGTACATGCATGTCAATACAATGGTAGCGTACTCAGTAGAGTTGTCGCATAAGATGATAACATAATCTCCTCGCTTTAGAGGCGTTTTGCTTTCAGATATTTTCTTCATATAAGATCCAATCATGGTGGAAAACCCCTTCCAAGTGACAGCTTTGTGGTAGTTGTTGCTGTTACTTTTTTTGTTTGAATTGACAAAACCATCAGAAAATGCTAATTCATTTGGCTGATGTTTTATTCTATATTCCAATAAGCTCAAGATATTAGAAAATTGTTTTGACATATCAATACCATATCTTTCATCAATGTTAGCCTTGGAGGACAAATCTTTTTTCAAAATTTGTTCAAATACGCCTAAATCTGTATCACCATTTTGGTATAACCTGTTGTTGGTAATTTCTTCAACGATAGCATTTTTTAATGATAAATTTCTCTCCGAAGATAAATTTGAATTGAAAAGCGAGAGTTCATTTTTATCATCTTTATATGCCAGCTTTGGAATATAGTCTTCAATGACACTGTCCATCTGAAATTTCAAATATTTTATGTCTAATTCTCCATTATAAAACTGTTTTTCCACAAAGCTATTTGCAATCTCCAACGAACAATATCTTCTTGGCAAACAACCATCAGGAACAGCAGCCACTAAGAATGGTTGAACATTGTGAAACTTCCACAATAGTTTATAGATATTGTTTACCAAAGGAACTAGTTGTTTGTCAACTTTACCAGATATTTTAGTCGATCGTTTCAAAATTGGTGTTTCGAATATTAAAACTAGTAAATGCATTTCTTTGTAATTTGGTACTTCAAAGCAACTTACTTCAGATATGTTATCGCCCATAGAAACCAATGATGTTGAGATATGTTGCAAATAATGAGTTTCCAAAATTTCATTAGCAGGTTCACTATCCAATAGACTCGGATTGCTCTTAGGCTTTGGACTGTTTTTTGATAATAAGCTGTCCGAATCATCTGTTGTCAAATTACTTTTATCAAATGACGCTAAAGCTGATGAAATGCTATTTTCATTAAAATCTTGGGTCAACTGATCTTCATTAACAACAATAGCTTTATTTATGGTATGTTTCCCAGTTGGTAATTGGTATAGTTTTTTTTGCAACACAACATCATCTAGCGAAGATAGCACATATAGTTTATTTTTAAACTGAAAACCTACAAGTTTTGTTCTTAAGAAAACAGAGCTTTTTAAGCTTTTAATCAAATTATTAAGCTCTGCCAACTTTACAGCAGATTCATTATGCTTATCAAAGCCATTAACTATTTTGGTCATTTTGGCAAAATCCAATTTGGCATTAAAAACAAAGCTGTTTATCTTTTGCATTTGGTAAAATTCATTCACCAGACTATGATTGTTAATCCATATTTCCCCAACAACGTTATTTGGTGATAAAATTTTATGATCTGGTGAAACTATGCATGTTGTCATACCAGGAATGGGAAATCCAAAACTAGATACCTTCAAATATTTTTCAGGAAAAGACAATCCCTCCTCAATTGATGCTATTTTAATCTCATTATCTTTTAAAGCTTCCTTTTCAACAAAAACGGTATCGTCATCTACCAGGAAATCACTGTACAAGCTAGCTTTTTCTTCACTGTCGGAATCTATTTCAGCAGAGTCATTTAAAGCATGTGGCTTCCAATGCAATTCATCTCTTAATGATACAAATATGCCTCCAAAATCAGTCAAAGTCAACATTGGGGAATAAACTTTTGAAGAGTTATAACAACCAAGATTATTTAACCATTTTTTAACGATCATATCGCTGGTCTCAAGATCAATATTTGTGCATGCAGATAAACAAAATTTAACACAAGACAAATCAATTTTTTTAGCAGCTTGTTTTTTGGATTGTGTTATTAGAGGGTTATCTAAATAGTTTAGAACAACTTGTTTTAATTGCAGCTGATCCATTAATAACATATTTCCTCTATATTTTCCTACCAAAGTTTCCAGCTCTCTTGGCTTAGAGGAAATATTTTCAAAATTACAGGAAATAAAAAGATTTCCAGAGTAGATGCTAAATAATAACCCGTGAATCAAACCTGTGGATCTTGTAGAATCCATTGTTGATACAAGTCTCAAAGGCTTCCCAACAGCACCATTGGGTTTCCCATTCAGTGGCCTAATTACATTGTCTATACCCTGTTTGGAATCCAATGGCGTAAGTCGGGAGTTAAGAATTGTAGCCAAAGCTGTGAATTGAGCGGTTAATGTCTCGTATTTCATCACAACACCGGATAAGAGTCCTAGGGGAGTTTTTGTGTATTCAATATATGAGATACCAGGAACTTGATAAACTTTTTTGGATTTTGAGGATGTTCCCAAATCAGTTGTCTTGAAAAACTTAAGACTGCTCCAAGGATCTGTTTTCAGTAACTTAATACCAGTAGATTGATGGTGATCATGCATTTGTGACAGATCAATCTTGGCAAAATTCCGATACACTTCTTTAGAATGCTCCAATTTGTCCGTCATGTTCTCAAGCTCCTGATAACAATCGTTTGATATTAAAACAATCTGGATATCACACATCTTCACCATTTGCTCAATCTCACTTAAGTCATATGTATTCAAGTTTACTGGGATAGGAACCAAATCACTGTTAAAACAGGCAAAAAGCGCGCTGGCAAAGTCTACGAGATCATCTGGCGAGTACCAAAGTAAAACCTTGCTCATATGGGAAACTTCACCGAATTTATTAGCCGATTTTCCTTTACTAACACTCTTTTTTTTCAATGTGTAAACTAGCTTATCTAAATCATTTGAAAGTTTGTTAACTTTTCCAAATAGCTTATTCCAGGTGATCGCCTTTTCTCTTCCTTTGCTGTTTACAGATATCATAGCAAGCTCCTTGCCCTGCTGCTCTGCCCGCTTGCTCAATATAGAGCTTAAAGAAGAATTAGGCAGAGTGGCTTTTTTTGTATCTGTGGGATTTGCAACTCTTGGAAGCAAAGGGTTTGTGGGTTGATAACCAAATTTGACAATAGAAGATTGATTCAAAGGCAAAGAAACAGTGCTATTTTGAGTTTTGAGACCTCCTACATTACTGTCTATATCTGTGTAATATGTAGATTTCATGCGTTCAATAATTCTCTTGTTCATGCCTGAAGAAAGAGAACTAGTGTTAATTGATCCATTTGGGGATATTAGACTTTGCCTTTTACTGGTATCAACAGCAATAGGATCAAATGACAAAATGGAAGGATGATGGTTCAGGTTCAACTGTTTTGGTGTATGAGGCCCCTCAAAATATGCGTTACAATTTTGAAGAAGCTTCTCACGCTTGCTGTTGTATCCTTTGAACGTTATCAGCTCTTCTTCATACTCATTTATCAGCTCTAGAAGCTGAATCTTGATGAGTTCTGGAAGGTGGTCAGGTACTGTTAGATCCATTAATCAGAATGCAGATTGGTTCAAAAAAACAGAGAAAAAAAATGCAAATTATAAAAAACTCAAAGTACTTTTTTATATACCGTTGTTATTGGTTTACTTTTAGTTTTTTCCCATATGACTGCTGCTAGACTGACTTAAGGCATCAGTTCTTTTCAGTTTTTTGACATGTTAATGCCGTCGGAAATAAGCAGCGGTGAAAAGATTCTAAAAATAACACATATCTAAATGGCTACTAGTTATTAGAAAGAAATCAACTTGAAAACAGCTAGCTAGCTAGATAGCTAAACAGACAAATATTCATATTTATTTAAGCAAAAAAAAAAAAGCAAACGATTAAGTATAAGCACAGAAACGGTTTCAGCAGAGAGAAGACGAGCATATTGATGGATGTGATGCATTGAGTCATGTGATGATAATGTTTCCTGCAAAACGCGGTATGTTTTTAGTCATGCAATCAGAAACACATTGATGCAGCCAGTCTAGTTATAAAAATAACAGGAGTTCAGAAGAATGGTCTGTAAGAAGGTTTTCATTAGAAGCTGAGCAAACCAGGTAGGTGCAACTAAGTTTATGCCCCAAATAGCAATAACTAGCATCTGCTGCTACTACTGCTAAACAAACCAACAAACCTACATTGTATGGTATAACGACTGTGGATATCAGAATATATATTGAGGATTAATGGCACGATATTATCTGAAAGGTGGAATATTCAGCAAGTTCACACGACATTTTTCACAATTTTTTTAAGAAGCTCAGCAGCATATACCACATGCCAAAAAGAGGCCTAGATAGAAAATTAGCGTAACCATTGTTAGGTCCGTTATTCAGCCGTGATTTTAGGTCAGCTGATATGGGAAATATCTGTTAATATTTATTTACGGGATTTTTTTCTGCGAAATCGTTTGGGATATAAATGAAATTGTTTTGGCACTGCATTATTTCAAATATACTACTGTACCTTATACGATAATTTAAAAAAAAAAAAAATCCCCGTTTTTTATGGGGACAGGTAATGTGTTAATAAAGGAACTTAAAAATTAGTACCTTTTTTTTTTTGTTTCAAACCTTATTCTTTAGACATAAGACATATGAAAAAACCTTACCAAAACAAATCTTTTTAAAAGAGTGTGGATTGAATAGTTTTAATGGGTTCGAAAGAAAATTGAATTTATAAAAGGGATTTGTCTTTGTGAATTGTTTTTTTATTCTATCTTACTTAATTTTAATTATACTGTTATAAAAAAGCTTTTATTACAGTGTTATAAAAAAACGTTAATTATTTTGAACCTTCTGACCAATGAAACTAAGCTTTGGAAAACTAAAACGATACATAGCAAACGCCTATAAACCGTTTAAAGCCAAGATTATCATTCTTGGAGCAACGGACCAGTCCAAGAGACACATTTTGTATAAAATATGTCTTCTGATGAGAATTGTGTCAAAGAAAAACTACACAAGTTTCACCTTCTTGAGCAAAAAAGAGTCTCGGCAGCAACAAACAATAGTGCAGTTTGGGTCAGGGGACCATAAAATATTGAACAAAAATATAGACAGAGAAAGGTTTAATGAAGGCTCTAACTTTAAAGTCGAAACAGTTATATTTGAAAACAACAAACTCAATCTGTGGGACATATCCACTGATCAAATCAAAGATGAGAAGGTGAAATGGCAGGTTTGGCAAAACAATATAATAGGAGCGCATTTTTTGATTTACTGTGTTGATGGAAGCTGTAGTGATGAATCCAAGCTGATAGAATCTAAAGAGAAATTAATAAAAATATTATCAGACACAAACTTAGAAAATGTATCATTTGCAGTACTATTCAACAACATGGAGCTAATAGAGAGTATAGAGGAGCAGACCAAACAGCTTGCAAAATTAAAAGAACTTTTTGGAAAGCTGCCTTGCCGTCAAAAATACAAGCTTTTTGGCTGCAGCAGCAAAATAATATACAATGAGGACCCTGCGGCGATGGATTATTTAAACAAAAACTGCAACTCTGTGGATGACTACAGCAAATTGAATAAGAAAGAATTCAAGAAATTTTGCAAAATGGATTCGCTATTGAAGATGATGCAGTGGATGGTTGATGACTGTTTAGCTTGAACGGAATATAATGATAGTATCTGTCACTTCCTTGCAACCACAAACGAATAAAATCATGCTTGAACTTGATAAGCAGGCTAACTATTTTCTATAGTTTCAGTGGCGTACTTTAAGATATACTCTTTTATTCGTTGTTTTGTATAAAGAATGCCGCTATTTGTTTATGATATTCGTTCCACTTGCTTCAAATGTGTGCTCTTAGTTTGAATATATACATCTATAAGAATATGAATTCTTGCTGCTATCTATTATTTACAACTTGGGGGACAAAACAACTAGTTATCTTGCGGAAGAATAGTTTCAACAGAACCATCAGAATTACCAAAGTAAGCACCAACACAATTTACGTTTGGGAATAACCCGGTTTCAACAATACCGGTAATTTGCTTTAATCTTTGGTGCACTTCCTTCACATTATGTACTGGACCAACATTAATATCCATAATACAGTTGAAGTTATCAGTAACAACAGCTCCTGCTTTTTTAGGCATGGATTCTCTGATTACACATTCCTTTAAATCAGATCCAAATTCTTTTCTAAGTTGATGCTCAACAAAAGTAGGGGCATTATTAACAACCTCGATTGGAATTTTCCACGTGTAACTTAAGTATGGAACTTTTTTTCTATCATCTGCAACAATAATGAATTTCTTTGCTGATAGGGCAACCAGCTTTTCTTGCAATAAACAAGCTCCACCACCCTTGATGCAGCCAAGTTCAGGATCACATTCATCTGCACCATCAAAGGCTAAATCTAGTTCAGGATAGTAAGCCAAAGTTCCCAGTCTCAAATTGTTAGATAAAATTAGATTTTCTGATTGAAATCCAGTAGCAATGCAAATTAAATTCAAATCATTTAGGAATTTGGTAAAAGTCTTTTTTATTTCACCTAATCTTTCAGCTGCATAAATCACTGTAGATCCTGACCCAATACCAATAACTAAAGGTTCAACAGCAGAGAATTCCTGGATTGTGCTTAGTTTACTCCATTCAGGGATTTTACTTAACAGCAAGGGCAGAAAATGATCATCCATGGCTTTATATGAAGCGGCTCTTTTAGCATTTTCTAATGGGGTTGCCAAGCTCTCTAGATCCTCAACTTTTTTTAATTCTGATTGTAAGTTCTCCAAGGTGTATGTTGACATTATATTTAAATGATTGGTTTATTGAATTAAATTGATTTATACAGTACTAGATTTTTGGTCTTTAAATCCTTCTTTTTTGGTTTCCAAATATACTGTTAACGGTCGAATAATAATATAAATTTCCACTGGAATCTATACTAATTTTTTATTTATATATTTATATTTATAAATGAAATATATTTTATTAGTTTCATTGTATTGCTAAACTCCTCTGCTTTAATACAATATTCCAACCTAAATTATTATTATTATTATTTTTTTTTACCAAATGGCAGCGGGTGAGGATATATGGGTGCGCCGCTCAGTCATGCACTTATTTACTTTGAACAAAAACATAAAAAAAAAACCCCAAAAAAAAAACAGTTGTAATAAAAAAAATATTTTTTAACATTTCCGCTTCGGATTTATTTATACAACAGAGTTTTTTTTTTTTAGACTAGAACATACAGCATTTTTTTAATCTTTTAAAAAATATATTATAAAAAAATAATAAAAAGCAAGAAAACAGAAAAGAAGAAATGTTTGTAATTTCTTCAACTTCTCTGTTAAGATTAAGCGGTGGCTTCGGTCTAATTTCACATTTGTTCAGCCTAAATATTTTTGACTTAGCCTAAATATATGCAGCTTTTTAAAACTGTTTTTTCTTGAGCATGCTAACTTTTTCAGCAAAAATGGTAATGAATGTTTAGAAAATCAAAGTAGAGACAGTTATTATATTATAGTTGCAAAGAGAAATATAACGTATTTTTTGAATTGATTAAATAAACCAAGCACAATACAATAGTCGAATATGTCTTCTAAGATCTTATCTAAAGCTCCTACTGATTTAGAATTAGCTGTTGGTAAAGCTTTCACTGAATTGGAAGCTTCCCCAGAATTCAAGACTGATTTGAAAACTTTACAATTCAAGTCTGCTAGAGAAGTATGTAACAAATGAAATTAAATCAAAATTTTTTAAATAGCAAAACAAGAAGAGTATAGTGAATTTATATTGAATGGAATATATTATGTTGGGATGGGGAGTTTATTATTCAAGAAATATTAGTTGAAAGATATGTTATTTTGTTAATGAAGAAGAAATGATTACCAAGAAACAGAGATGAATTGATATTGAAAATGATACATTTTTGAGGTTTTAAAGAGCTGTAAGTTCAAAATGAAAAATTTTGTCTTTATTTTTAATACACCATAAAAATAACTTATTTGATTAAACCATTTCCTTTGGATAACAATATAATTG
Organism: Hanseniaspora lindneri; assembly: GCA_019649525.1. Taxonomy (NCBI): domain Eukaryota; kingdom Fungi; phylum Ascomycota; class Saccharomycetes; order Saccharomycodales; family Saccharomycodaceae; genus Hanseniaspora; species Hanseniaspora lindneri. The sequence continues at coordinate 39,029 of JAFNJT010000005.1, forward strand.
TTTTTTCAACTTAAACATCACGCACTTGTGCATTATTTAGGATGTTTTTTTGAATAGGAAAATAATTAAAATGAAATTACTACGGCACCAGCTTTTATATTCCAGTCAGCTATACTATAGAAATCCAATGAATACAGAACATTTTTATTTTTACTAACAAGTTGTATTTTTTAAATTTATTTTAAACGCATAATATTTAAAACAGATCGAAGTTTCTGGTGGTAAGAAAGCCGTTGTTGTTTTCGTTCCATTCCCATCTTTGAACGCCTACCACAAGATCCAAGTCAGATTAGCCACTGAATTAGAAAAGAAGTTGCCAGACAACCACGTCATCTTCTTAGCTGAAAGAAGAATCATTCCAAAGCCAGCTAGAAAGTCTAGAAAAGAACAAAAGAGACCAAGATCTAGAACTTTAACTTCTGTTCAAGACAAGATCTTAGATGACTTAGTTTTCCCAACTGAAATCACTGGTAAGAGAGTTAGATACGCTGTTGGTGGTGCTAAGGTCCAAAAGATTTTCTTGAAGAACAAGGACTCTTCTGCTGTTGAACACAAGTTAGATTCTTTCCAAGCTGTGTACAAGAAGTTGACTGGTAAGGATGTTGTTTTCGAAATTGAAGGTGAAAACTAAGTATGACTATTCATTTATTGATAAAATAATTTCATTTAATTTAATAACCAAATAGCTTATATAATTATATAGATGTTTCTTGATATATTTAGAATTACTAATTTAATATAAAAACATCACTCAGATAATCAAAAAATAAAAAAGAAAATAATTACATCGTATTATATGCTAAAAGTAAAAAACAATACTATGTGTATTACATCAATCTATCTTCTTCTTAGTTTGGCAATACGTCTACCTACTGGAGCACCACCTGCAGGATTTATGTTGCTTTGTTGATTAAAACCTCCAAACATCATGTTTTGGGTTGCCTGTTGAGTTTGCAGCTGAGGAGAAACACTATTTGCAAATGGTGTTCCAGTATTAGAGGCATTATTGTTTGAGAAAGAAAAATTTAGGTTAGCACTAGGATTGAAGGAAGTTGTCTGCTGCAAATTAGACCCCATTTGAGGTACTGGTGGGGTTGAAGATTTAAAGTTGCTAGACAAATTGAAATTAAGTTGGCTTGATGGGTTAGCAGCATTACCGCCAAAGTTAAACCCTGTTACTGGTTTGTGCAAAGCGGGATTTGGCTGTGCCATGTTATTAACAGGCGGGTTACTTCCAACTGCTCCTGCTGCACCAAAAGCACTGTTCATAGTATTCGAGGCAGCATTAGAACCTCCTAAAGTAAAAGCAGAGTTTAAACCTTGTGGCACCATGGAATTGAAGTTTGCATTTCCAGGTTGACCCATATTGAATGATGATTTACCATTAGCAGATGGAAAGATACCAAAAGTTTTTTTGCTGTCAGAAGAACTAGGAACACCAGTATTTCCAACCAAGTTAAATGCTGTTTGATTATTTTTAGAAGCTGCAGTTGGCAAGGAACCAGTACCAAACTTAAAATCAACTTTATTTGACTCGCCATCCTTCGATTGTGATCCAAAAGAAAAAGCAGACGAAGTTTTAGGAGCTAGAGATGACGTATCCTTACCAACCTGAAATACAGATTTACTCGATGACTGAGCTATATTAGGTGCGACAGCAGGCATACCGAAGGCACTGGCTTTTGAATCACTAGGAACTTTAGAAGAGCTGTTTTGTACAGGGGTAGGATCAAATCTAGAAACAGGTTTGACAACCGATGGTGCAACAGCTTTGGGACCTGGATCAAATCTAGAAGCAGGTTTTGTCTCGTCTTTCTTTTCTGTAGCACCAAAAGCGAATGCAGGTTTGGAATCATCCTTCTTTTCAGCAGTAGCACCAAAAGTGAATGATGGTTTGGCTTCGTCCTTTTTTTCTGAAGCACCAAATGAAAACGCTGATTTGGTTTCATCCTTCTTTTCAGTATTTCCAAAAGCAAATGCTGGTTTCGGTTCATCTTTCTTTTCAGCGGTAGTACCGAATGCAAACGGTGATTTGGTTTCATCCTTCTTTTCAGTAGTAGCACCAAAAGCGAATGATGGTTTGGAATCATCTTTCTTTTCAACATTAGAATCGAAAGCAAATGCTGGTTTAGAATCACTTTGCTTTTCAGCAGCAGCCCCAAATGAAAACGCTGGTTTGCTTTCAGCTTTCTTTTCAGCGGCAGAACCAAAAGCAAATGCTGGCTTAGTTTCATCCTTCTTTTCAGCGGCAGAACCAAAAGCAAATGCTGGCTTAGTTTCATCCTT
>JAFNJT010000005.1:41324-151562 GCA_019649525.1 Hanseniaspora lindneri
AAAGCAAATGCTGGCTTAGTTTCATCCTTCTTTTCAGCGGCAGAACCAAAAGCAAATGCTGGCTTAGTTTCATCCTTCTTTTCAGCGGCAGAACCAAAAGCAAATGCTGGCTTAGTTTCATCCTTTTTTTCAGTAGTTCCAAAAGCAAATTTCAGTTTTGCTGCACTTGGTTTCGAGAGTTCATCTTGTTTCAAACCAGAGGTTAAGTTTTCAAGATCAGGGGAGGCTTTTGTATCACCAAAGCTAAACCCAGAAGTAGCTTTAGAACCAGATGAAGCATTTAATAGTGTAGTAGTTTTAGTGATACCAGTTCTGGTTCGTTTTTGCCTTGGTTGCTCTTCGTTTTTTATATCTGTTTCATCAAGACCACCTGTTTTCCCCGCAAGAATGCTGACATTGGTTTCTACTGGGTTTACATTTATCAGCTTGCTAACAGGGGTTGCAAACGTGTTGCCTTGTTTATTCAAAGTAGTTGCTGGCGAGCTATCACCGGCAATGCTTAATTTAGATCTCTGTGTGCTTTTTTCGATCTCTCTATTTATTATATTTGAAATATTGATTTTAAGACTTTCATCATTTATGTTGTCAATAATGATATTATTATCTTTCACAATCACATTGTTCATTAATACTTGTTTTTGCTTATTTGATGGCACTTCATATTTTCCGATATCATATACAAAAGCGTCTTTGTTAATCTTTATGGACGCAGATGGTTTCTTGTGCTTCACAATTTTATTCTCGTTGGCTGCCCTTTTTGTTTTGTTCATCACCAAATCATTAATTTTATCTGAAATGCTTTTGTATTTTAAAAGAATATCTGATGATGGAGTATGTTCTTTTAGAGGCTTGTTCATGTTTTGTTTTGCTTTAATCAACTGAAGCCTGCTTACAGGATCTATCTTCACAACTCTGGATGTGTAGTTTTGGTCATTATTAACTGACATTTTCAATGTGATGATTTTTTCTTCGTTGCAGTTCTGCATAGTATTAGGTAGGGTAAAAAAAATAAGAATATAAGATCAATGGTGTTTTCTATATGCTTTTTGTATGTGTTCACATGAACGATATCAATCTGTTACTTGTAAAATGGATTGTTTTTATTTGATTGGGAAAATTTTTGCGACAAATGATATTTGTATCAGCTGCAAAAAAGAAATATGAAAGCATCATGTGATCATTCATAAGACATGTAGGTCACGGGAATATATTTAGAATACGCTACCATAACACTTAAAGTGACAGAACAGAAAATGTTATTGAACTTTGGAAAAATAAAAAAAAAAAAAAAAACAAAACATAAAACTGAAACAACAGCGAATATTATATTTTTTTTCCTTGGTTAAATTACTGAATAACAACCTTAAATTTTTTCTTGCAACAAAAAAAACAACTAGAAAAACCAAAGAAAGAACCAGTTTATTTTTTCTAAAATATGAAACTCAACGCAGACAAAGTCATTAGACTTTTGGGTTGTAGTATTTTACTGATATTTTCATACTGGCTGTTAATTCCAACAGGTGTTTCCTATAATGGAAACAAAAATGGCAATATTTTAAACACTAGTGACGGAGCAGTGCACATTTCTTCTTCAGGCGATGTGATCCAACAAGGTTATAAGGCTTTTGATACAGTTGACACCAACTCTGGTTACAAATATAAATTGGTTAAACCAATTGCCTACAATGGTGAAAAGGAAAAAGCAGCTTTTGTAACCTTGGCAAGAAACTCAGATCTATATGGGTTATTAAAGGCCATTCAATCAGTTGAAGACAGATTTAACAAAAAGTTCCAGTACGACTGGATCTTTTTGAATGATGATGAATTTAGTGATGAATTCAAAAGATTAACTTCTTCCTTAGTTTCTGGAGAAACCAAGTATGGTTTGGTTCCAAAGGAACACTGGTCCTATCCAGACCACATCGATTTGGATAAAGCTGCAGCAGCTAGACAAAAAATGGGTGATGATGGAATCTTATATGGAAGATCTGAGTCATACAGATTCATGTGTAGATATGAGTCTGGTCTTTTCTACAGACACCCTCTCTTGGACGATTATGATTGGTATTGGAGAGTCGAGCCAGATGTTGAGTTCTTCTGTGACATTGATTTCGATGTTTTTAAATTTATGCGTGACAACAACAAGAAGTATGCATTCACTGTTTCTATCTTTGAATATCTGGGAACAATTCCAACTTTGTGGAACACCACAATGGATTTCTTCAAGGCTAATCCAGAATACTTACACCCTAACAATATGATGGACTTTGTCTCTGATGATGATGGTTTTTCATACAATCTTTGCCACTACTGGTCTAACTTTGAAATTGCTTCGTTAGATTTCTACAGAAGTGAAGCTTATACCAAGTATTTCGATTATTTGGACCAATCTGGTGGATTTTTCTACGAAAGATGGGGTGATGCTCCTGTCCATTCCATTGCTGTTTCTCTTTTGATGGACAGATCTGAAGTTCATCATTTTGATCAGATTGCTTATTACCATCCTCCATTCTACTCTTGCTCTGTTGACGAGGAAACAAGAATCAAGAATAAATGTTCTTGTAACCCTGCTGATGATTTTACCTGGCAAGGCTACTCTTGTACTGGTAGATATTACAAAATCAACAATTTGGAGAAGCCAGATGGCTGGTTTGAATACATTTCTTAGTTTATACGCCAATTCAGTGCTGTGTTTTTTATTTTTATCTATATAGAATAGGGCAAGCGATGAGCTTTTCAACCATATTTTCAAGCTATATTATCTATTTGTGTATGCATCAAGACTGTATGTAGGTAAAGAAAGTCATAACCAAAACAAAGCATTTACTTCAACGCTATCGTTGCTTTAGATCTAGGGGCTTGAACAGTTAGGCAAACATTACAACAGAAGATTTCCTTTGGGATATAACAGCATAAAAAAAAGCTAATTTCTTTTTTCAGTTTTAGCATTTTAGCCAACAGGTGTTACCTCTAATCTTTAGTTACTATATACACCTAAGCTTTACAAAACACAACAACCAGCTTCACTAAGAAAAACATACCCCTCCGTTCCGTTTATATAGTTAAAACTGGTAAAAACTAATAATTTATTTAATTTCTAGCTAAAAAATCTTTTACCAATTAAATACTTCTTATATATCAAAACATCGTAAATAAAAATTAATGATTTGTAAATACATTATTTTATCTAAAACAAGTGTAAAAAGGATAGAGGTAGAAGTGGTAGTCACGTTGCTTAAACGACACAGACAACTTCAAATTGCCAAATTAGGAAATCTACAGCTTATTTTCTTTAATTATTTGGCAAATATTTCACGTCAATCACAGATTCTAAAAAGTATTTTATTCGTTAATAAATCTAAATATCTAAATATCTAAAACTACCGAATATTACATACTAATCTTGATTTACTTCTACGTAGAAAATATGTGAGTTAAATGAACTACATGAATCGTTATCAGCCCTTTTAAACCCACCTATTTTCTATCTGCAGCTCATTTCGGATATAAATATACCAGCAGACTGTTTTTTTTTTCTTGACTTTTCGCAGACTTGATTCCACAACAAAAAAATATAAAATATACAAAAATATTTACAGGCGCTTCGATAAGCAGTTTGAATTTATAGGCTGTGTAAAAGTAACAAAGAAAGAACAGAAAAAACCAGATATTAAATCACAGTGTGCTTCATCAGCAAGGATTTCAAAAAGATTAAAGATAATATAATTTGAAGTAGTAAATATAAAAAGGGAATTTTTTTATTTGTTTTCTTGTTTTTGGTTTCATTCTGTTTTAGCACATACCAAGTTTTTGAAATGCAAACTTCTCATGAAGGTGCCAGCAAGCCACCTGCTAATTTAAATCCTGGATTGAATGATATACTTGATGTATTTGAAGAGATTCCGCTGACATTTTCCAAATATTTGACTTTGTGGAAGGAAATTGACTGTAAATGTAGCCAATCGTTCCCTAAATTGGAGCAATATGTGGAGAATCTTCTCTCCAATTTGAATAACAATGATGCAGAAATTGTCTCCATTGACGAGTATTACTCCAATTTGAAAAAACTTGGCCAAAAAGAAGGAGATATATTTTCAAGTAAAGTTTTAAAAAAGGTGGTGGAGTGCAACAATGATTTAAATAGCATAAATTTGGCACTAGAGGAGCTTATGCCATCGATCGAAGAAGACCTACATGTTTCTACAATAGCACTAGATCACTTGTCTCAATCAGTCCAGCGGTTGGAACTTGCTTATGAGACATGCTTGAAAAATGGTGAAATACCAAAAGCATTGAGGTTGGGAAAGAACAATCATCCAGCTATGCATCTTCATTACGAGCTGATGGAAAAGGCATCGAAAGATACAATGAACAGTCTAATTCAAACATATGGAAATCCTATAATTCCATTAAACGAAGTGCCAAGAACAGGACAATCAGAACTTCAGACTAGTGGCAATAACAATGGTATACAACTTTCAAACATCGATTCAGAAGTTAGTGTTTCTGGATTGAACAACACAAGGGCGGCAACTCAAAGAGAACAACATGTTAGAGAGGCAGCCATGCAAAAACAACTGGAAGCTATGGGACATATTGGGGCACTTGATAAGAAGAAAAAAGTAAGCGCAACGAATCCACCCTCCGTTTCCAGCAGGAAAAGAATCAGAGTTCCATCTGAAAGTGTTGATGAAATCTTGGATACCCAGAAAACAAAACGAACTAAGAAAAGAGCTGCATTGACAACCACAGCTATAGAATCAAACGATAAGAAACAATCCTCCAGCATACCTCTTTCGTCTGGCGACTCTGCAAAGAAAACAAGAAATACTAATTCAAATGAGGAAACCTACTGTATCTGTGAGCAGATTGCATATGGGGAAATGATTGCATGTGATAACAAAAATTGTCCATATGAGTGGTTCCACTTGCAGTGTGTTGGCTTGACAAAACTTCCAAACAACAACAAATGGTATTGCCCTCACTGTAAAAAGAAATAATTACCAGGCAATGGGAATGTATTAGATATGGTCGGTTTGCTATAAACATTTTAATGAAAAAAACACGTTATTAGTAGTTGGGTTTTTTAATGAGTATAAGAATTATTAAAATTTTTTAAAGGATAATCAAGTAGCAAAGACAGGCACGCTAATTATCATAAGCAGCACCTGGCTACACCATAAGAGGATATGTGACGAGAACCGGAAAAAGATAATTGGAATTTTTTCCCAATGGAAATATATCTGGGCTTCCAGGGCATCATAATAGGCTTAAAGAATGCAATATTAAAACTGTGACTACTAGAAAAACAACTCTCACAAGGCGAATAACTTTTATATGATAATCCGATTACGGTTTTGTAAAAAATTAAAAAAAATGAAAACATCAGAAATATTGACTTCTAGATTAGTAAGTAGCAACTAATTTACATTGCTGCATAGCTTGCTTCATGCGCTGCCATTAGGCCAAAGACAACCCAAAGCTGATTATAACAGGAAAGTGAAAACAATAATAACACAATAATCCGTCTAGCTAAACTTTCAATAAAGACAATTTATAAGAGGTATACGTAAAACACATAAGTTACAGATGGACTGGTAAGATGACCTGGCATTGAGAACTTTTAATAGAAACAATTTACTGATGTTAAAGAGCAAACGAAACAACTATGTGAAAACCAATCTTTAATAACATGCACCCGTTTTCAATAAAGTAGACACTAGGGATATTTCACCTTTTAAAAAGAAGATTAAATGGTTTAAGTTCCTTTATGAGTTTCCGTTTAGAGACAGTTTTCTTCGTTGGCTATTATATTCAGAAACATATGGTCACATGACACACAATTATTTCCAATGGAGTATTATTATTGATCCAACAACATTTAACAATTTCAATATGTTTAGTTCATTCCTCATGTGGAATTTCGATTGGTTGAAATAAATAAGCAAAGCAAGGGCACATTTCAGTCGCGTTTCTACTCAAAGGGGTCACTTATCCTGTTAATGTGCTTCTTTCTTTAGTACCGACATTTTCCAACTGTGGTTTTTAGGATACATGAGTATAATGAAAACAGAGTAATAAGCAGCCTTGTTGCTTATTGGACTATGTGTTGGTTTCTATATAGTTGCAATATGTTCTGGCATTGTCAAATTGAAGCACTTAAACACTCCTATGTGCTATTTCATCATCTGATGATGTATGATTAGGCTACGCCAAGGGGTGATAGTATATTTACCCTGCCTTTCATGTGGCAGTGCTAGTTATTAACATAATATTTAACCGTTTTTTTTTTCTTTTTTAACAGAGTCATTATAACATATACTATCTTAACTTATGACTTTCCACCTGAAATATCGTCTATTTCCTTCTCGTTTTATGCTCATCTTAACTCATATATACAGATTGTTCCCTGAATGTTAACTCCATGTTTTGTAATTGTCGGACTTATAGTTCAAACATAATGGTAAAAAATTCTATTATTTCTAATATTCCTGATATGTTTTTGCAGCAAATAGAAAATTTTTTTCAAGCAAAATATTAAGAAGTGAAAAATTTTCTCGCTTAAAATGGGTTTTTTTAACAATTCCCCCTTGAAAAAACATCATAAGTTGCTGATTTAGTTAATAAAATAACACTGGTTACTTGTTGATATTTTAGAAGGTTGTTTCATGGAAACAGCTAATTTTATTGCTTTTTTTTAGTCCCACTCTTGATTGAATTAAAAAAAAAAATTTGGACTTTTGTTCTACTAAAACTTGAAAATATTATTAAAGTGCTACCAGTTCAATTCTGTCAAACCAAAAAATTGTTTTATTTAAAATTAAAGTCTAATTTTTCTTCTTATTCTAATAATCTTTAATTCATATTCAATCAATAAACCAACTGTGTATAGAACCAGACTACCGAAGATCAAATTATTTTAAATATTCTTATTTTCTTTCTTTCTTGGCTTTTTTTCAGATATGAATAACAATTACAGAGAGTACAAACTGGTAGTTGTCGGAGGTGGAGGTGTTGGTAAATCTGCGTTGACTATTCAACTTACCCAAAATAATTTTGTGGATGAATATGATCCAACTATTGAAGACTCCTATAGAAAACAATGTGTTATTGATTCAGAAGTTGTAATATTAGACATTCTAGATACAGCAGGTCAAGAAGAATATTCTGCCATGAGAGAGCAGTATATGAGAACAGGAGAAGGGTTTTTATTAGTATATTCAGTGACTTCCAAAAATTCATTTGAAGAATTGATGACTTACTACCAACAAATTTTAAGAGTTAAAGATTCAGACTATGTACCGGTGGTTTTAGTCGGAAACAAAGCAGATTTAGCTGATGAAGAGAGACAAGTAACATTTGAAGATGGTATTAAGATGGCAAAACAATTTCATGCACCATTTTTAGAAACATCTGCAAAGCAAAATATCAATGTTGAAGATGCCTTTTTTGGCTTAGTGAAGTTAGTAAGAGACAACGGTGCATTGTATAATCCTTATAACGAAGACTATGTATTGCAACAAGAAAATGAGTTACAAACGGATGATACAATTAATAAAAATAGTAAAGTTGCCGTCATGAATAACTTCAACGGTGAAAATGTAGCTGTCGAAAACAATAACAAAGAAGTGTCATCCAATGACATTAACAAAAACGGTGGAGCATTAGGTCAATATGACACACCTGATAATATAATAAACCAAGAGAATCAGAATAGCTTCAGCAGAGGTGAAGATGCGGAATTTGTTTCAAATTCAGATCCTCAAAGCTATGGGCAACAACAGTTTAATTCTGGCTCGAATACTGTGTTTCAAAAGGAACAAAAGGAACAGATTGATAACACTAGACAACCTGCCGGCCAACAAAACGTCCCTTCAAAAACCACTCAAACATCAAAACCAAAATCTTCTAGTGATGGTGGCTGTTGTTTAATCATGTGAAGCAAAAATATCGCTGTGCGGTTTTTATTTTAAATTCAAAAGAGTCTTTTATTTTTTGTTTTCATACAATGAGATCTTGTGTGAATTATGAGCTACCGAATTTTTTTATTCCCTCATTGTTTTTTCCAATACAATACACCTGTCTTTATAATAGTTGTTCTAACAACTTCTGAAGCCACCGATCCGTTCACTTCCTCAACCTCTGTGTTTTCAAAGATCCTTGATAAGTCTTGACCAAAACCAGAATATAACTTTTATACAAAAACAAAAACTACTGAAGGATTTATGATTTAATTATATAGTGTTTAAAACTTGAAGTACTAAAACCCATTTTTTTCTGTGGCACTTGTGTTTACTAGTTGATGTCAGAAAGTTTTCATTTGGTGACAGAAAGTTTGCATTTAGTGTCAGCTAATTTTTATTTCGTAACAGTGCTTGTTTCATATTGTTTTCAACTGCTTTTCGCGTTTACTCTGATATATACTTTTCAGATATATTATATATCCTTAACAGCTGGTAGCACAGCTTTAAGGTTGGTATTTTTCATTTCAACAGAAGTTCACAGGATTTTGAAAAAGGGTTGTTTGCCGTTTTCCCAGAGAGTTTTTAGTTTATAAAATGCAATGATATGAAATGAAGAACTAAAGAACACACAACATACTCAACAAATATCTTTCTTTCACCTCTAACCGTATTATTGTCTCCATACTTCACAAGTCCTAGTCTCAAACTAACATTCAAAACAAATTGTGACACACATATGATAAATCCAGCTAAAAATGCGTTAAATGGAAACGTGTCTTTAATGATTATCATAAAAAGACATTGCAAAGCTGCAATCCCAACAAGGGCAGCAGAGAATATATCTATAAGTTTTAGCAGCGGATTTTGCTCAATAGCTTCTTTGTATGAATCAAGACATTTGTACAGTTGCTGTTGTAAAGTTGACATTTTGATGGGTAGTGGTAGTTATAGTGTGTTTAATTAAGCGTGTATAGACAGTAAAGTGCTGGTGCTGCTAAATGTGCTGTCACTTCATATGTTTTGATTGATTAATTTTTTTTAGTTTTTTTATTTTTTTTCCATTTATTCACGTGACTTGCTCTCAATTCCAAAAGACTCACCAATAGAGCACTTAATTGGAAAAAACAACAGTAAATGAAATCAGATGCCAGTGCATTAAACTAAAAATACAGTCACCTTTCGTTGAAAGCAAAAACTGATTATTATCAAATTACTCTGTACTACTTGAACCAAAAACAATTCAAATCTTTTTAACACTATATTTTTTTTTTTTTTTTAAAAAAAAGACAACTCAAATGGCGGTAATGAACATCCTAGGAACAGGAAATAAGATAATTCCACCCATCAACTTTTGCCCGGTAGAACACAAATTGTACAGATCTGGTCAACCCTCGCCTTTAAATTTTCCGTTTCTTTCAACTTTGCGACTCAAATGCATCGTTTGGCTTTCAAATGAGGATCCTGAAGATTCATTTCTGGAATATTGCGAATTGAACAATATAACCATTCAATTTTCTGCTATAAACCCTGATTTTGGCGAAGATGACAATCCCTGGGATGGTTTGAATGAGAAATCTATATTTTCAGCTCTTGAAACGTTGCTTGATAAACAGAATTATCCTCTGCTTATATGCTGTGGTATGGGGAGACATAGAACAGGTACCGTTATTGGTTGTTTAAGAAGACTTATGAACTGGAATTTGGCGTCATGCTCTGAAGAATATAGAAGATTTACAGGCTCTAGAGGAGGAAGAATTCTTGTGGAATTGCTAATTGAAGGGTTTAACAGATCGGAAATTGTATTAGATGAAAGCAGAGTACCTGATTTCATATTAAACAGTATGAACTAGTTTCTACTTGTGAGGTTATGAGATATTGGGGTTTCACTTTGTAAGGCACGTGATGCAGCTCAATTTAAAATTTAATTTAACTTAAAAAATTAAATGAATAAACGCAGCATAAAAAAAAAAAAAATACCAGAGGCCTAGGCCTAAAAATTGTGCTGTTTAACCGGTATTTTTCTGTTGCTATTTAAATAAAAAGCGAATCTTTGTCCGAATCTGGTTATGATCCTTTTATTAAATGAAAATTATTGATACTAAAAACCACATTATAAATAGAAATTTAGGTAATTAGAAGTTAGATTTTTAGTATCAAAACCATAAAATCAGCGACACCAATTTTTAACTATTTTTCTTCCGCTTTAACCTTTTATTAATCAGGATTGATTTTCTTAAATAAAAATGTCCCGAGTATCAGAGTTTGTTTTAAAACCACCATCAACTACGACTATTCTTAAAAGAAGCTGGACATCTGATGTGGGCAACACTGTAAAGTCAGCAAAACATTGGAATACATGCATGGCCAACAAACCCTGCAAGATTATTGCAATTGTTTTTATAGTTATCGGAGGAATCATTTTGTTTTGGTTAATTGGATCATTTTTAAGATGCATGAGAACAGGCTGTGAAGGTTGGATATCATTTTTTTGCTGGCCATGCCAATCAAACAATTCTAGACAACCATCTCAGCCAGCTGCACAGTATTTTGTGCCCCAACAACCTCAGTGGAATTCTAATCTTGCAGGCCAAGGTAATTATTATAACGATAGCAGAGATAGAAATGATTATGGAAGAGTTTTTGAAGAAGAATTAGAATTAGAAACCCAAGACTTTGACATAGAAGCTCAAAAGCGGAAGTCACAGAAAAAACTCAATCAAGTGGACAATACCGACAATTCTTCTTGGTTTAATTATAATCCTTTTGCCAGCAAAAACGACCCGCCCACAGAACATTCCAACACAGGAAACAGTCACAATCAAAATTCTTCTTATGACGAGTATAATCCATTTTCAAAGTTTTCTCAAAACAGCAATAAGCATTAGGATAGGAATATAAATATATATAGTGAGTTAAACTAAGATACGTCAACTCTAAATTAAATTGGTTAACATCAAAAAACCAAAAAAAAAAAAAAAAACAAGAACAAAAAATCCAGGTACACCACAAGGAGCAATATTTGTCTTACAAAGCCATAATCCATATACAAGAGTAAATTTTGTTTCTAATCTTTTTGGTAAATCAGTTCATATAATTTGCGTCTTAAGCCGTGTATTGAATCCTGCAACAAAACATCGTTATTCATTTTAAGATCATTGACTGTGTTTTTGAAAGTAGTTTCCAAACCTGCCAGTTTTGTATCAAACTCCTGCTTTTCTTTTTTCCCAATGTCAACATTATTAACCCAGTATTCTTTCACTTTAGAATAAGTTTTTGGGGCATTAAATTCAAAGATTGTAGCAAATGCGACTACACCAATAATGTTTTTCATAAAAAAATGGTTTTTAAATAATATTTTAGATCCATGGTAACCAATAGTTGAATATAATAAAGCTGGAACAACTGCATTTTCATATTCATATTCGTTTCCCTTTTTGAAATTCTTTTCAAATCCCTCTTTTGCTTGTTTGTATTCTGCTAATATCATCGCTTTGTCTTTATAATATTCAGACGACCACTGAAGCTTTGTATAATTGTAATTATTAATTAAGGTTTGAACATTTTTTAAAATATAGTCATCATACTGTGTTAAAAGTGGTATGCTACTTTGTTGTTTTATTAAATTTTCTTTATACTCTGAAGTTTGTGTGACTGGAACTACTGAAATTTCATTGTCTAAACTATCTACAGGTGTGGTTTTAGCTACAGTTCCAGTGTTGTTGGAATAAAAACGGGACATAACTATTACTTCAAAACTATTGGTTTTGCCTATAGTATTACTTTTTTATTGAGAAATCCTAGAAACTACTATGCTGGTTTTAAAACATGAAAGTTTAAAGAAAAACATGAAAAAAAAAACATAAAAAAATTTCTCTGTTTTTAATTTTTATTTATTCGTAGGTGGTCAATTTTATTGGAAGTTGATCACGTGCATAATTTACAATGTACAGTGTTTAACCGTGCTTGTGAACCTTTTAGCAGAGTCATTGCAAACAAAGCATAATCTATTAAACTCGTTGAAAAGTAACCAATCAAAGCTTAAATATGATTTAATATATTGGTTTAAAAATCAACTTTTTTTAATAGCATTTCATCTGCTCATTAGTGAGATATGTACTGAACAAACCACCAACTGTTATTAGTACTGAAAGTCTTTATTTATTTTAAATACTACAATACTGAAATTATTTAAACAAAATATTTTTATACTCTAAGATATTATTATACCTAAAATTCATCTTTTTATTCTTTGTTGAGTATATTTGTATGATACACGAACCCTGTTTATGCGTATCTTGTTAGAAACAGGCCATTTTGGATGTCTGATATAACGACTCACTTCGGAGATAAGATCATCCGGTGTCAATTATACAGTGTCTACCCTGATTAGCCTGTGGTGTTGCTATGCTAGTACTTACTTGTATTTAATCTAGATCGGGATCGTGGCCACGATGGTTGACATTACATTCTCTATATATAATATTTATACCAGTTACTACATATTTAACTTTCCCTCGGAAACTCCTACTTATATACGGCGGATCTCAACTATGAGTCATTTTCAGGACATAGCTTTTATAACCTAAAAGGGTAATTCCTGCTTATGGTTCCGTATTAGGAAATACTATGTGCTCGATCTGCATAGTCATGTGATCGTATATAGTTGGTTTCTCGGACATTTCCCCCCATTGTATGTATGATGTTCCCTCATCATTAAGTGCAATGTTCTTATCGAAAGTGGAATAATGTACCCATCATAAGTAACTTTAGCATACAACAGATTATTTTGACTCTTAATCTGTCTGATATAACGACTCACTTCGGAGATAAGATCATCCGGTGTCAATTATACAGTGTCTACCCTGATTAGCCTGTGGTGTTGCTATGCTAGTACTTACTTGTATTTAATCTAGATCGGGATCGTGGCCACGATGGTTGACATTACATTCTCTATATATAATATTTATACCAGTTACTACATATTTAACTTTCCCTCGGAAACTCCTACTTATATACGGCGGATCTCAACTATGAGTCATTTTCAGGACATAGCTTTTATAACCTAAAAGGGTAATTCCTGCTTATGGTTCCGTATTAGGAAATACTATGTGCTCGATCTGCATAGTCATGTGATCGTATATAGTTGGTTTCTCGGACATTGGAAGCAGTCACATGATCTAGATTAAAAAGTCTTGTTTGATCATGGCTTTTGAAAGCTGGAAATTCTGAAAAAAAAAAAAAAAAGAAATAATAAAAATAAAAAGAAAAAGCAATTTGGTTTAAATATATTACTATTACAGCCTGATAACTGATAAAAAGATCAAAAAACCGGTATTAGATTTATTTCTAAATAGTGTAACAATGGCAGAATCAGATATATCAGATTCAGAATATGTTCCTCCTGGCAACATGCCTGATTTTGAGTTTCTAGAAATAGACCATTCAGCAAACAATGAGGAAGACCAGAATGCATCCAATGCAGAGGACAACATGGAATTTGCGTTTCCATTATTTTCGTCCAACTCTGTAAGCAATCCAGATAAGGAAGAAGGTGAAGATTTGAGGCAACAGATTTTGGTCTCTTTGAGAGATGCCAATGAGGATATAGATGAGCTCATATTAAACCATAACAAGATGATATGTGATCGTAAATATGGAAGAATTGTTTACACATCTAATGAGCTTGAAAATTTTAAGTCTATGGCAGTTGATTTTGATTTAATTTTTACAAATGCGACAAGATACAATGATAAAAAAAGTAATTCTGTAGTCGAATTATTATCTGAAAATAGTACTTCTGATCTAAAAATCAAAAGTAAGAAGAGAAAACTGGGTCAAAGGCAGAGAAAAGCTAAAAAGTTAGGTATAGAGCGAGAGTTGGAAAGAAAGAAACAAGACGCAGACGTTAAAAAGATGATAAAGAAAAAGTTCCACAAGAGAGGGGGAAAACGAAATTCTGCTAAACCTAAACAAGTTAACAAAGTGATGAAGTTTAGAACGGAATGAGTAAATATAAGAATACCATTTAGCTTTCTAATTTTTTATATATCAGGATTTAAAATAACCTCAAATTGTTTTAAGATAGCTGGAAACTCCTTGCTGGAAGAAATTTGCGTATTTTGAGTAAATTGGGTGCTAATGACTTTCCACAATTCACTTTTTCTAGCACTTGACAACTGAACAGATGCTGTGGTATTTAATTTTTTAGCTACTTTTCCAAAGTAAATAAAAGATAAAGACCTATTCATTAAACTTTCATTGAACTTAATTGATTTGTAGTAAGCGAGACCCGAAATTGTTTTAATACCGTTTGTAGCGCTCAGATTATCGATTCCATCGTCCGAATTAAAGTTTTCATAGACTTTGATTTCTTTGATTAAAAATTCTTCAAAATTCAAAACTTTCTCATTGTTGGCTAGTAAAGAGTTCACAAGCTCCTGATAGTTTGTCAAAGGTAACTTGCAGGTGGCAATAAAATCTACCATAACTCTATCTACCGACAAAATAAAATCTTTTTTTGAATTATTAATTATTCCCTGCCAAATTTCAATATCTTTTGTACATGCATTAGCGATGATATAAAGCTGTAGACGTTTCAAACAATCTGTTTTTATAACATTGCAATTTTTTTCCATGTATCTTATGGGAGCATAATCTAAAATGTTGTTACAGTCTTTAATAATAGCCAACACTGTGGTGGATATTTCATAATTCGTATAGATGACCTTGATATCCTTTGTATCATCTATAAAACCTGAACAGATTAAATCAGAAAGAGTATTGTAAACAAAAAATACAAATTTAGTGTTATATGCCTTCAATAAAACTTCCGAAAGATGTTTGTTTTTATTATAAACCTGATTGCTAAATTCTATTCTATTTATTAATAAATTTAAATCTCCTAAAAGCTTACATATTTCAATGTTAATAGAATCTTTTTTGCTGTTGTCAAGTGTTGACAGTTTTATGAAAGTGCTGTAAAACTGTTTTATAATCACACTATATCTTTTATTAATAATTTCGTTGTCAAGATATTGTGAAAGTTTCTTTATTGAGCTGTTCAGATCAAGGTATTCCCAGTTTTCCTCCTTTTTGGAGTTCAAGAGAAAATGATTGAGATATTTGGAAGCATTGAACTTTCCTTTCTCAACCATCAACAGCGGATCAATATCTTCAAATATAGCTGATTGAAAAGATTTGTCCATTTAGATATTATAAAAACAATGCATCAAGAACTTCTGATCGGTTGTTTTGGATTTTGTTTCGTTACATGTAATCAAAATATTATAACAAAGTTTACCTCTTTGCTATGCTGTTTTATATTTCCGCAATGTTATGATTAGCTGGGTATTTTCTATATCCTTTCTGTGAAAACAGCACGTGACCTACTAAGGTTATTTCCATTGAATGGTATATTGAATCCATTGCAATCTTTCGCTCATCTAAAAGGGAAACATAAAAACAAAAATTTATTATGTTAATTTCTTAGTTTTAATACTGCCGTTTCCAATTACTTTACAAATAGAGCATATTTTTTACAAAGTTGATTAAGTATTATCATTTAAATATTAATATCTCATCTTTTATTGTAGTTTAATGAGACAGTTTTTTGTTTCTCGGATTTAAAATACTTACCATTGCCAGTAGTTTGAATTTTTCATGAAATATCAGCTGGAGAAAATGCATCGAAGGAAAAAGCGTACCAAAAAATTTTTCTTTCATTTTTCAATGTAATAAAAATCCTTTAACTAATAAGTGGATACAGCAAACACCAGATAATACACTACTCTTCACCACAGCATATACATATAGGAATAAACTGCCATATTTGAAAGATATTAAAGACTGGTTTATCCAAAACAAACAGATAAAAAAAAGTTGTTGAAATTTTTTAAATTTTTTAGTACCTTTTTGAAAAGAAAGAGTGGGTGGTACAATAACGTCATCATATATGTACGCTAAGTATTAAAGTGAGAATGAGTAAGCCTAAGAAAAAAATTAATTCAACCCCCAGCAGCTTAAAAAACAAGTCTAAAAAAGTGGTTTCTAATAACAAAACACAATCCGTCAATACCCTTTCCACCACAGCTAACACACAGTTATTCGGAGAACTATCTATAAAGCTTCAAGAAAAGTCTGCAAACAAACCCTATTCTAAAGAAGGTGTTTTGGAAGCTTGGAGCGAAACAGAAGGAGACGATGTTGATGAAGATTCATATCCAAAGTCAAGAATCATAAAAAGAGACGCAAATGGTCAAATAGTTGTTACCGAAGTTGGTGATGCAGAAGAAGAAGACCCTTTTTCAAAATTTCATAACAATGTTAAATTTAAAAACTCAAATTTTGCAGACGGAGTACCAGAGGAATACAACGAGCAGCTGATCAATTTTAGAAACTTATATGATAACGTTTATAAAAGATGTGTAGATACAAATTCCAAAACAGAATTTCTAGAAACGTTTAAGGATGCAATTTCATCAACAGAAGGAGAAGCTATTTTGAATCAATTAAAGGTTTTGTTTAATTTAGAGTCTGGAAAGATGGGTTCTATTAAAGAGGATCCAAATATTTTTTCTGGAATCGAGAGAGCAGACAAAGAGTCTATTCTATCATTACAAAGTACTGTACCTACAAAAGACCTTTTTGCCATGGCAACATCGTTTTATAAAAAAACACAGAAGGATTTTGGGACCAAGAATCCTGATTTGAAAACAGTTATTGCAGAGAACATTCATAATATTATAAATGGAAATTCAGAAAATATTTTTAAAAATTCAACTAATGACTTATCTGACAGCAGTAAAGTACACGAAAAACCAGCTGAACATAAAGAAGTGGATATTAAAAAAAAACAATCAAAAAAGATGTCTTTGTCCCAGTTAGAGAATCTAAATAACTTTTTTAAAGAGCTATCTTTAGAATATAGACAAAAGATTATGCATATCACAAGAGAAGATGTTTTTGATGCTTTTTCAAAGTTTGAATTAAAAGGGCATTTGGATCCTTTTCAAGTTTCGGGATTTCAGTCTCTATCTAAAAACACCGGTAATGGATTTAATTCTTCTGATTTTTTGGAGGACTGTTCTTGTTGTAACGGTGAAGCTCATTTCGACTATGAAAAAGCTGCAAGAAAAATATATGATGCGCTGTATCGAAGTGAAAAAATGAAAGATGAATCTCTAACTGATATAGAGTTCAACATACAGATGTGTAATGAGCGAGAATATAACGCCGTTGACACCAATTCAAGGAAATCAGCTTATCCTTCTTTACCTTCATATCTGGCATCAGAAGAGGAAGCAGCAGCAGCGCTCAATCTTCAAAATCATTCAGTTACAGATGGGAGAATCAAATCTTTAGAACTACACAGTAATGAAATTATTGATAAATGTATTAGTTGGATATCTGCGAATCCAACAAATAACAAACTGCTGAAAAGAACTATGACTTTGCTCCCACAAGAGGTCTTTTCTTATTTGGAGGATATGGAAGATTCTACTTCAGCTAACATTGATAGCTCCAAGGTAGAAGAACATAGTGCAGCTTTAGTATCCGATTTTGCATCTAATCAAAATTTGAATCCAGTTGGATTTGCTGATGATGAGGATTTTAAAAACAACAACTTTTCCGCTGATTCTTTTTATAATTCCTTAAAAACGAATCTTATTAATGAGTCAATAATAGACAAACAAAAACAGCAGTATGAAAACCTAAAGAAACTATCTGAAATTGTATGGCATAATAATTCACAAGATTTAAAACTACCATTAAATTTTTTGAAAGATCAGAACGAGAATTTGAAAAACAAAGTTCATGAAAACATTGATATTAATTTGACCGCTTTTGAAGATAAGTTGGAAAACATCAAAAAATTTGTTGAAAATTCATGCTCTGATACCGAACTGCCGGATTTCAAAAAGCTACAAATTGAAAATGTTGATACTGCGGAAATATCAAAAACTCAATTTGGTGAAAATAGATTAGGATCATTAGATAAAGTAATTTCTGTTGATTATGAATCTTTTTTCAGAGATCTTTTTAAAGATGACTTATCTTCTCTAGTTGACCTAAAACCACTTAATGATGAAAGTGGTGTTTATTTGAAATCTATAAGTGATGCTGTCGATGAAAAGGGAGCCTCGATATCCGCGCTAGTAAATAGTTCTAACACTATGGGTTCTTTAGTTGAAAAAGCTACTGCTAAAAATAAAGTTCATGAGAATGATTCTCATACAATAGGGATTAATGAAAAACCATCTATTGTAGTGCATAGTGAAGAAGATAACGCAGATGAGGGAGAAGAGGATGATGAGGCGGAGGAAGAAGAAGAAGATGATGATTACAGCGATTCAATGTTTGAAGATTATGAAGAAAAAGAAAGAATCTACAACAGATGTAAGTCTATGATCAGATTCGCAGTCCAGTTTATTCTAAAAGAGAGACTTGAACATGCTGCCAAAGAACTCGAAGCTGAAAAGAAAAGACTAGTTTTGCTGAAACAGTTAGAAGAAGAAGAGGAAAAGGGATCGGCTTCAAAAAATAAAAAAAGCAGTAAGAAAAAGGAAAAAAACAAGAAAAAGCAGCAGCAATTACAACAACAGGAGCTAAAAAAGAAAGAAGTTGAATTGAATAAGCAGATAGAGGAAAAATTAAAGAATGAGAAGGAAGCTAAAGAATTGCAAAGAAGGGAGGAACAAAGAAAGAAAGCAGAGGAGTTGAAGAAAAAGAAGGATGAACAACTGCGTAAGAAGAAAGAGGAACAAGCTAGACGAGATGAAGCTGAAGCAAAAGCAAGAAGGTTGAAAGACGAGCAGAAAAAGTTGAAGGAAGAGGAGAGAAAACAAAAACAACTAGCCAAGGAACAAGAAAAGAAACTCAAAAAAGAAATGAAGGAAAAGCTAAAATTAGAAGCTGATGCTAAAAAGAGCAAAGACACAGATGATGAGGTAACTTCACATCAGGATTTGCCCGTTACAGTCAATTCACAGCTTCCATCATCTTCGATAGACACTAGTCTTAGAAGAAAGTCTTCTTTGGTGTCACCGAACGCTTTGAAACCATACATGAATTTACTTGAATCCCCACAAAACGTGTCGGACCCAATGGATTCTTTGTTATCTTTGCATTCCGCTTCTAACAACGCTTTAGACGAATCACCAAATGGTTATAGTACCATAGCAGCACCTCCAAATCCTTTGATTACCTCTTCATTTCTAACTCCACCTGTTTCCCAAGGACTGCAAAATCCAATGAATAGCACTGGTTTCCCAGGAAATACTAATGCATCAGTGTTCAATAACGCTTATCAACCTGTTATCCCAAATAATTTCTACCATCAACCAGGGAACAGCTCATTGTTGTTTGGAAATTTAAATAACAACAACACTTCCCAGTTCATGTCTTTCATGAACGATGGTGTCCCTAACAACACTAGTGACTCATCTGTTAATAATGGTGCTTATTCTTTTAATGGCCTATGGAATAACAATTCAGATATGAGTTTGGATCAAATGAAAATACATTCCTCTGGAAATAGTTTAATCAACCAATCTTCTGCTTTGAACTACAATTCACAACCATCAATAAAAAGTGACATTAATAGCGGCAACAACTCTGCGGTTTCAGCCTTAAACAACTATTATAGTGGATTAATGATGAATTATGGTTCAAATGGCTATAACTCTTATGTTTCACAAACAATGCCCAACTATCGAGAGTATAACAATTTAGAGATGTCTGGGTTGGATTGTCAACCTTCTTCTGCCTCTTTATTGGCTTCCAACAAGAACCATGTACAATCAAGTTCTCCTGATTTTTTACAACAAATAATTTTCAGAAGTTACATTGATTATGTTCACAAAAATCCGTTAGAAGTGCAGCCAATTGGTGTTTTGAAATTGTACAATTTTATTGTTGAATCTTTGAACATTTCTTTACTATACACTAATTTTCTTTTGCAACTGGAGCAGATGACAGTACCTCCGCTTTCTAGCAAATACAGTATTTTTTTAAGTAGAGATTCCCAGGGAAATATAACAAATATTTGGTTTGACTTAAATAAAAACCCTGTTTTAAGCCAACCTGCAAATATATGGGAATAAAAGTTTTGTTAATAATAATGTTTTAGAATAGTTCAGCTAAGCTTTTATATATCTGTAAACCGTTTTTTTAGAAAGTCAGTTCTTTTCACTTGTGGCATATTTTGCTGTTTAGCTACCATATTACATATCCTCTTTTATTCACCCCATATTTTTTTCTCACGATACCAGCAAAAAAAAAAAAAAAAAAACCAAGACAGTATTCTGCTAAATTCAGATTTCTCTAATAAACAACAAAGGTGTTGGGAAAAAAATCAAAAAAGGAAAACAAAATAACCATAAGGCATTTAATATACAGCAATAATATTTTTATTTTTTTTTTAAATAAATAAAAAAGCAAAATCAAAAAGGAACACAAGAATAAGAGTCAACTTCAAATTCTGAATAGAATGTCAAGTAATACTCTTCGAAGAAAATTAGTTATTATAGGAGACTCCTGTGGAAAAACATCGCTTCTCCACGTTTTCACCCTAGGTTCTTTCCCAACTACATATCAACCAACAGTATTTGAAAATTATGTGACGGATTGCAGAGTTGATGGAATTGATATTCAGCTTTCATTATGGGATACAGCTGGTCAAGAAGAATACGAACGGTTAAGACCTTTGTCTTATTCAAAGGCGGACATAATTTTGATAGCGTTCGCTGTTGATGATTGCGAATCTTTATACAATACAAGGACAAAATGGATCCAAGAATGTGTAAGGTATGTGCCTGAGTGTCCGATCATTTTGGTTGGTTTGAAGGAAGATCTTTTTTCAAATGACAGTCAAAGCAGCAAAAAAAACTTTGTTGAGGAACGTGAGGTTGAGAGAATAGCAAGAGAAATTGGGGCCAAAAAGTACATGTATTGTTCGGCATTAACAGGGAACGGTGTTGACGATGTTTTTGAGGCAGCAGTGAGAACTAGTCTTTTGGTGAATAGCGTTAAAGAAGGTGGTTGCTGTAGTATTCAGTAAGCTGCGTTGTGTCTGTTCTTTCTTTTTTAGTTTGTGAACCACCGCAGTGCCAAGTAGAATAATAAACAAAATATTTTAAATCAAATTATTGCAAATAAAATAATTTGTAAAACGCATCACATACAATGTCATGCTTTCTATCTATAAGGTGATCTGCTGTCAACTTTGTTTAAAAACGAAGGTCTGTATATAGTCACTTGGACAGAAACATATATTACGCATTTATTAGTAACCATACTTTGTCGGACTTAAAACTACTTAGATTTTAATTTGCTGTATTAGATAAAAGTTATTTTTTTTTTTTTTTCTTGGTCTATTTTTATCAACAAAGTTACCTTTTGTCGGATTTTATCATAAAAAGATACGCCGTAAATTATCTGAGAATATCATTTAAAGCTACCTCATCACAAGGGAGCAAAACCTTTTTTATATAGGTCAGATTACCTTGAATTTGATTGGGTAGTTGTTTTCAAAAAGTTAACTGGTTAGCTAGCTCTGAAAAAAAAAAAATGCTGATTTGAATTATTGAGAAAATAGGTCAAATCAATATGATAATTAAGATACTTGCTTTGCCAGCACTGTGCGACTGACTGTAGTTTACGCTTTATAGCTCAGGAAGTGTCACTTTCTGGAAAAAAATTTTTTATATAAATATATTACAAGAATGTTTTCAAATTAAAAAAGGAATAACTCAATTCAACATTTACCTTTAGTGACCACAGTTAAAGCTCATTTTTAATAACGGAATTGTCAATGTTAGCATCATCGGAGTTAGTAAGCAATTCTTCACCGTTTTTAGCAAAACTAGTATCTTCAATTTCTTGTGTAATTCTCACATCATCAACGCTTGCATTTACAAAACCACTCTCAGAATCCCTATCTTGTTGTTGCAATTTTTGGAGCTTCAACATCTTCTCTCTTTTCTTTAGTTCCATGGCTTTTCTTTCAAGGTGTTCAATTTTCTTTTGTAACTCCTTTGCACTGTCAGTTTCTATTTTTTCCAATTTCTGTTTTTGGTGTAACAATCTATCTCTTGTCAGCTGGTATGGAACAGTTTGGGATATGTTTCGCAAATTCTGTTTTTCCTTTAACACACTATTGCTATCATAAACGTTAGAACTGCTAGCTTCAAATCCGCTTTCATCGGCAAAAGCATCATCAGTGCTTACATTTTGTTGAACCAATTTAGATAGCGAATATGTTGACGGCTGACCATTAATAACTAACTGTTGGAAATTACTTAAACTAGGAGTGGAAGAAGAAAGATTAATATTTTGACCTTCAGCAGCATTCTTTTTTAAATCAACAAAAGAAGGACTCTGTGATATACCGCCTGAGATTTTTGAAATTTTTGGTTGCTCAAAAGATGACTGCAGCTTATTTGATCTGTAAGATTCATAAAGGAAATTGGTCATTGTGTCTTTGAAATCTTGTAAGTGAGAACCAAATAAAACTCTCTTCAGCACAGCTAAGTCATTAAAAGGCATAGTATCAATTGGAACATAAGTATCATCATTCAACCAGTTATAACGTCTACAATATTCACCATTGCCATTTATTTCATCTGCAGTAACTATAGAAAAAGGTTGAAGTGAAGCCAAATACTGGTTGTCATTTATAGTTTCCAAATCTTCATCATATTGTCCGTCAAGCATTTCATTTGAAATTGAAAAGTTATAAACCGGTATATGGTAGTACTCTAAGTCAGCCAAAACTCTTTTTTTAAAAGTCTTCAGTTCAGAAGGATCGAATGTATCACTTCTAGCAATTACAGGAAGGACGTTGGTATATTTGCTAATCATTTTCATAGCTTTTAAATCCAATTCTTTAAGACCATGTCCATTAGGTTCCAAGAAATAAATAGTTACATGAATTCTTCCATCTTGAAAACGGGGATTTCTTTTGATACGAGTTTTTTCAGCTAAAACTTGATCAAATAGATCCTCCATAAAGGTTTGCAATTCCGTTATTGACTTTTCATTATCAATTGATGCTCCAAAACAAACAGATTTAAGTATTGTCAGTTCTAATTCCTCATCAGCGGATGAAATGGATAAATCAACAGACTTTAAATGAAATAAAGAATCTGCTTCATTACTAGTGGTTTGTGTCGTTGATGTAGGCAAAATAGGAGTAGCAGTGTCTAAGAGGTTGTACCCATCAGTATATAAGGCTACTCTGACCGGATTCAAAATTTTAACAGCTTCGTCAAGATCATTATCAAGGTATTCATGATTATCAATGTTTTCTGAAATTATATTTTTATAACGTTTTAAAGAATCATCAGTAAAGATCATTTTGTTCAATACATTATTAGCAAATGTGGATTTGCCTAAATTATCAGCACCAAGCAATAATATATTGTATTTTATTGTGTTTTTGTGTGGTAAATTTCTTCTATTCGAAGAAGAATTAAGAGATCTACTCATTTTTACAAAAAGTTTTATGTATTGGTTTCTGTTAAGCTTTTTTTTTGTTAACAACGTTTCCTCAAAGAGTTGCTAATACAAGTTTAATAGTAAACAGCTTAGAAATGTTTTCCAAAAAATTATAATTTTTTTTTTTTTTAAAAAAAAAAATTGTTGTGTTAAATCAAAGATGTTAGTTTCACGTGATGTATTTACTAAAATAGGAAATTAATTTAATATTCAAATACAGTTAATAAAAACAATATAATTTTGCTTAAATTTTGATAAAAAATGCTTTCAGAGAGCAGTTAGAAAACAAACAAAAAAAAAAAACGAATTAATTAAAACTTATTATAAATGTAAAATGAAACCTATCTATATTGATATTTGTTTTGGACAGCAACGTTATTGTTGCCAGAGTGATGATTATAAGCCTTAAGTTGGGAATCTCGTGAATGAAAAGAGGAAATACTTGATGAAGGTTTGGAAGTAGAAGCAATAGATCTTTTAACACTGATGGAATTTTGATGATAAGTATTAGAATTGATATTATTAGAATTGATGTTATTAGTATAATTTCCATTAAGAACTTGCTGTTGCAAATGAGCCATAGTAGTTTGTGTATTTCTGACACCCAATGGATTTTTACTGAATGATAATCTGATACCCATTAATTTGTTAATATTAGCGACACCTCCATCACTAGTTTGAGCCAACTGAGTAACTGTTCTTGAAGGAATTTGTGCACCATATAGATTAGATAATGCTCTTGCTGCATAAATAATTTGTTCAAACTCAACAAAACACATTGGACCATGCGCATTATTGTTTGGCTTGTTTCTGAAAGACAATCTGCTGAAGCCATGTTGCGATTGAAAGAGAGCTCTCATATCTTGCTCACTAGATTCAGGTGGCAAATTACCAACATATAGAGTATTGCATGGTGGATTTTGATCAGCTGGATTAGATGGAGAAGGTACCTTGGATAAAGCATCCAAATCTGCTTCAGTTATGCCTGGAATAGAAGCAAAAATAAGTGGCAAGTTTCGCAAATGGTTGTTGTTAGCAATGTAGTTTTGTAATTTATTAATGTTGTTATCGAGCGAGATTGGTTGTGCATTAGCTCTTGGGTCAATATCAAACGATTCTCTGTTTAGTAAAAGAGAAGAATTTTTCAATTGAGAAATTGATACATCAGAAACAGAAGCAGATCTATTACTGTTTCCTGGATTTAGCATTGGATTGATAGAATTGTTCAAAAATTGTGAAGAAACAGCAGGGGGAGCAGTAGCAGGCGGATTGAAAACATCGACTTTAATGTTGCTGTTCTGTCTAGAATTACCGTAGGCTGAATAATCTGAATCTATAGGTTGTCTGTAATCAATTTGTTTTTCCGCTAAAGGAGATCTTAAAAACAGATTATCTCTGGTTTGAATATTGCCACCTTTAATGTTATTAAACCAAATATTACCACCATTAGTGCTTGTGAGCTTAGAATCATCAATTTGAGAACTGCTTCTAGAGAACGGATCAACAAAACCTAACATACCACCATTCCCACTATTTGAAGCAAATTCACCTGTTTGAACATTAAAGGAAGGGTCGTTAAAGGGTATTTGTTGCATGTTTTGGTTATCGAATAATTGAATAAAAGATTTAAATGGAAAGTAAGGACCAAACAAATTTTTTTTCGAGTCCAGGGTCAAGGCGGTCTGAATAGCAACATTTAAATTTGGAATAGTGGCTTTAATGAACTTTTCACTTCCATCTTGCAAAATTTCAATCGATCTAGGAGTTGAATCAATCATCAATGCAAATAATACATGACTCTCTCTTGGGGTCAAATCAGTTGGCAGATTTTGAATTTTTAAAACATATAAAGGCGATGCTTTTGATGTGGACATGTAATCATTAGATAAAGGAGCATCGTTTTTGTAGTACATTTCTGAAGAAGGATTTGAAAAATTGTTTGGTGATTGGGATGACAAAGAAAAACTGTTCATCACATTGGTTAATTGGTTCGTGCCAGCTGTATCAATTGTTGATGAAAAGTTACTGGATAAAGAGCTATTAAATTTAGAACCGTTAGTTACATTTGGAATTCTTGTGTTAATAGAAACATTATTAGTGTTATTTGAATTCGAGTTAGCTCTGTACTGATTATTTAACTCTCTTTGTTGTTCTAATGCGAAACTTTGTAAATTCAATTCAAGTTCACTTCCTGGAGTCGTAACAGCGCTTCGGGATATTTGGAACTGTTCACTAGCGTTAGAAATCATAGCATTTTCGCTTAGAAGTTTGGTCGCCTGTTGAGATGAAAATGAGTTATTAGTATTTGAAGCTGAAGAACCATCATCACTTTTAGTCGAATCTTTTTTAGCTACAGATATATCGTTCATTGTATTGTGTTTTTGATTCTATAATGAGAAATGAAAGTATTTGTTTATAGGTAATAATAATTATGATTATTTTTTAATTTTTAGAGTGTAATACAATAAAGTGGGAGCTAGTAATATTATAATAAAATGCAAATTAAATGGTGGAAACAAATAAAAAATAAAAGCAAACAAAGAAACAGCAAAATTCAGCTTTTCAAAGTTAAGAAATTGCCGTTAGTGATTTTTAGTGTTTGTTTTATTTATGAGTAGGACTTTTCTAAACAGTTAGCAAAACCGAGACTAAAAATTCAATTCAAATAAAACTAGCAAAGGGACACTCGATACTATTATACAAAGAACAGAAAAATGTAATTTTATTGAATACTGCAAAAGACCAAAATTAAATTTTTATAATCTAAGACTCAACAACAGAAAACAAACAAACAAAAAAAAACTTTTTAGTGGTGCAAGCTTGTTTATTTGGCACCAAATAATTTGTATTTGATAAACCAGGATCAATTAAGAAGCACTCAGCAAAAAGAAATAATTTATGGTGTTGGTTTTTTATTGATTTTAATTCTCTTCTTGTTTCTTTTAAACACAAGTAAATTATTATGCAGTTGTTTAACCAAAATCAATTTTTTTTAATTCGAGGAGGGGAGTAACGTATAGTTGACCTTTTTTTTTTTTTTTGAAAAAATTGGTTGGATTATTTTTCCTTGATTTGTTGCCACTATATCAACTGTTGAAAAAAATTTTTATTTTTTTTTTTTTAAAATTTGCTTTTTTTATGACGAATGTGTTTTCAAAAAAAAAACAAAATACCATGGACAAGTAAACAAAAAAACAACTGTATGTTGTATACTTTCATATTTGTTTACACATTTTGATTAAAAATAAATCCAGCTTAGCACATACTCGGTTCTTTGAAAATAGTTGTGATTTTTTTATAGTTCTAATAGGGTATCAAAATGAAAAGTCGTTTTTTTTTAAACAAGTGCAACCACCGCGGATTAAAAAGCACCACAACTACAGACACCATTATTTGCAATGCATCAAATATCGGGGATCGGTAAATTTCTTAACTCCGGATAAGTAAGGCTTATAAAAAGCTGAAGGAAAATATTTATATTAACATTTGGATCACAAAGAAGAGAGAAAACATAAATGTAGCTAACATCAAATATGTTTTTAGTTTCAAGGGAGCAGATACGCCATTAAATTTTACTTTAGTTAGGCACTTCACATATAATTCATAAACTGCGTAGTATAATGTCTCGTTGTAACTGATTTTTTTTTATGTTGTCTGATGCCGTTTCACAGATATTGGCTTATTCATGTTTAAGTTTTTTGAAGCTGTAAGGTTTAATTGGTATAGATTTTACTGATAAACAATAAAGAATTTCATTATTTTTAAAACGATTAAGATTAAACTTGATGGTGTTATTAAAATATTTTCTTTATAACTTTCCAAAAAAAATATCTTTAAACATTTACTTATAAACTCTTTAGAGAATAAATAAAGAACTAAATTGTTGAAAAAAAATATATGTTTCAAACTGCATAAATATAATTCTTTTTTGTTCAACATTTATTTAAAAGCTTTAAATAGTGATCTCTTCTGTTTTCTTTGGTTTTGTAAGATCTATATGATTCCAAAAGGTGATTTTCTTCATCGCAGACTAGTTTTTTAGTGACACCGATTTTTTTATTTTGATTTTGCAGATTATAATACGGAATATCTGTTTGAACACCAGTAGAAACTATTACAGTTTTTGTTTGTCGTAAATGATCTGAATTGCCGTTATTGATTCCAACCTTTCCTTCGTAAGCTGTGTTGCTTAATGAAGGACATGATGGTCTTCTGGATTTAACTCTTGGAGTTGAAGTATTACTTTCGCTTTGTGACGCTCTTCTATTTTTACCCATGAAAATTTATTTTTTATTGTTATGCAAGAAATATAATGCAGCCTAAACAGTAGTATTAGTCTTTTAAAAGCTTTTTCTGGTTTAGAGTTAATCTTCTACAGAATTGTATGAAAATTGAAATGAAAAGCAGAAGAATAATTGCAATCTTAAGAGATCTTGTATTTAAACAAGCTTTTTATATAAAATAAAAAAAATATACACTCTTTGATATTTTTCAAATCATTTTTCTTTTAAATTTATTATTAGAAACAGTAGTTAAACACCTTTTTTCAAAAAAAAAATGGAAACCTCCTAAAAAAAGATAAGATATATTTGTTTCCGTTTTTAGTCATAGTTTCCCTTTTCGTACATATGTCGCGGTAAAAAATAAAATAAAATAAATCAAATGAATATAACGGGAATCATTTGATTAAACCCCATACCATTAAAAAAAATACAGTTGGGGATACATGGAATTTCTAAAATTGATTAAGCTATTAGGGGGTATATAAAATGACATTCAACAACTTTTTAAATTGTTTCAAGTCCTTTGATTTGTAATTGATTGTTTGATTTTCTCTGATTTGTAAATGGTTGCTGTCTGTGTGAACATTGTTATCAATTGCTTTCATAATAAAACAATTCTAAAATTAATTTGAGTAACGGCATTTGCTGTTTAACGCATGCTTAGTGTCTACACTCTTTTGTGAAAAATATTTAAACCACGACGGTTTTAGAAACGCCTGGTGCATTTATTATAGGTGACTCAGATTCACCAGCAATAGCCGAGTTGAAACTTTCTTGTTGTACAGAAGATTTTAAGGCTTGATTTTCACCTTTGGCAGTTTTGTTTTGAAAGGGGACATTCAAAATACCGGCAGTTTCATTTTCTGTTGCTCCAGTAGCGGTATTTAAGTTGGTACCAGGGTTATTAAAATTACTATATTCAGCACCAGTTGGATTGTTAATATATGAATCTGAATCTGTAACACTATTATTGTCAGCTAAAGCACCTCTAGTGTTTTCTAAATCATTATTATTTATGGCTCTGCTGTATTCATCATTTACAAACTCGTTGTTTGGATTGCCTATACTATTTTTATGTTTTTTAGCCAAAAAGGCAGATATAGGCTGCCAAATGGCACCTAAAGAAAGTATAAACACTGTGGTCCAAATAAAAGCAAACATTTTAACCCCTAAATGAGCTGATCTACCTGAATCAGTAAAAGCATTTTTACCCATTACAAAAGCAGCAGTCCACAAACATGCACTTAGCGTTAAGTAAAACCATGCAGACCAAACCAGAATTGTAGAAGTAATATAAACTTTTCGATCACTTAAAAAGAGAGTAACAGCACTTGAGATCAAACACAATGTTAAAAAAAATAAACCTACTAACCACATTGCCCAGCCTACTCTGGAAAGATAATAGTATTTGTCTCTGCTGTTAACAAAACTGGCTGGAACATTAACAACCGTTTTGAAGTTATTTTTTGGCGAAAAAGGATAAGCAGCTTGCTTTCCAGAACAATTTTGGTAATTTGACATTCCACTTGCCTTGCTGCAAAACATGTAATTTAACCAAAAAGTTTCGTCGGGAGCATTTGGAATCCCAGAAGTGTTTGCTTTCAACCAATAGAAATTATTTAAAACACCTGTTGTTCTGGCTCCACAGAGTATAACAAAGAAGGCCAATAAACATGCACCTGCAAGTAAGAAAACCAAGATGCAATCTGCAACTTTTCTTATAGTGGTTGATTTTTTAGGCATTTTTTAAAGATAGTAAATTTTAGCAGCGATGTCAACAATCCAAAAGTAGAAATATGATAAAAAAAATAAATGTGTATTTTTACCTTATATTTGTTTCTCTTCAATATAGATACAATAATCTAAAATAAAAATTACTTGGTTTTATCGGCAAAGCTTGTGAATTTAGAATATATGTATCTATTTCTGGGGTGTAACTTATGAATTTAAATTAGTAATACTGTCAATATAGTCTAACCAAACTGGACGACCTTAAATATGATTACCAAATAAAAAAAAAGAATACTAATAGACAGACATTTACAGAAAAAAGGTTTTAATAACCATTGTAAAAAAAAAAAAAAAAGACAAATTTATTTTAGGGGGCGCATATTATCCCTATATTAATCCCTTGTCAGCTTGAATGTGACAATATTTCGTGTAGATAATACTAAGAAATCAAAGAAAAACATAGGGGAGAAAATAAGAATCAAGTCACCTATCCGAAAAATGTTTACTAAAAAAAAAAGGGGAGAAAGTCAAATGTATTTGATATTTTTTTGGGAGTGCATTTACTAAAATATATCGGTTTTTGGTTAAACTTAAAACTGTCATAATACATTGTTAGAAATCGGACATTTGAAATAATCATTTTTGGTTATAAGTAATAGGTATAAATTAATTAGAGTATTGCTAAAACTAACATAATATCACGTTTGCTGATCTCAAAAGACCTGTGCGGGTACATATAATAAAGCAAACACGAATAAGGACTTTACTATTATAGCAGTAAATAAACGAAGCATGTTGAAGTGAAGATGAGAGACGTGTGAGAGAATAAAAATTAATAAATCGATATAGATTAGGAAAGAGAATTGACATAGCAAACGAGAGAACTATTCAACGTATATAAATCAATGATGAACTTAACTAATTATGAAAACAGTTTCGGAAAACACTTTAACGCCCCAAAGAGTGAAACTTCAATCTAATTGAGGCACAATTCTCTTCATACAAAACTGGCTGCGTAAAACAGTCAATTGTGACATTATTTACAGTAAAGTTTTGTCACTAGATTAAATTCAAAGACCAGGTAAATTTATACTTAATAACTAACTTTGTTGGCATCATACAATGTGATACTGACCAAATTATACCTGTTTGCTACTACATGATATAAATTCCGCTATAGAGAGCTTTTTTCGGCTTTAAATTAAATTATAATATAGTAGTGGTGAGTCATGAAGTACTATAGACTAAAACGTGTCATGTTTTTTAGAAACATTGAAATTTGAGTGATCTAAAAATTCTATAATTTATTTTATAAGTATAGCTGTTTTTCTTTTCATTTTTTTATTCAAAACTCATTGTATATATCTTTGGTAAAGGCATGTGAAAAATAAACCTGATAGTTCATAATTCAGATGCTAGTATATATTTGTTCAACTCTGATTGGTCAATAATCACCGGTTTGGCATACTTCTAGAGTAAAGGCATACTGTTTATGAACCCATTAAAATAACCTGGTATATTCCTGAGGAACTACTATTCAGAAATCAAATATATTATACATATGTGAGAAGGAAAACAATGCTGATGGTTAGGAAGTTTATTAGCAAATTTATTTATTTTGCATAGTTTATATGGTGATTAGTTACATACAATTTTGTTTATAGAAATTGTGATGAGCAAATAGTTTCAATTTCGTAATGTTACAAAATAAGATTTGAAAAAGAAACATAACCTTAGAAATGGTAAATTACAATATTTTAATAAAATTATATTTTTCATGATTTGGGGGATAAAGTGAAGTTAGAATTATGTTCTCAAGTCCAGAGCTCATCAAAACCCACCATTTCCCAAGACTTCAATCCTATTCCATTTTTTTTAAACTCAATTATTTTGAGAGTGAGAAATATTGAAGAATCTATCTTTAAAGGGTATGTCATTCTTTTCAAAGTATCAAATATTGGTGTTTTAGATTGAGTGTTTTTCGTACCTTCTGAAAACATTAATTTAACATTTTTTTCTTGAAGCAAAAATACACTAATAACATCTTTATTTTGCTTGATTAATAGTTCTAAACAGCACTCATTGTAATACTTAATGTCCACAATTTCAAAATTACTAAATTTATAAATGATATACTCATTTTCAATTTTGTTTTCAAAATCTTTCAAAGATTCCACCTCAATTACTTCCTCATCCCCAGCAATTTCATCATATTCTGATGCAGAAAGTTGTGCAATAGCATATTCATAATTTTCTACTTCTACATTTTTGTACTTATTATTGTCAAACACAATATGACCTTCATCAGTTTTTTCGTATGGTAAAAATTTTTTTAAATCATCAAAATGCTCTTGCAAAAACTCTTGGTCGGTGAGATTATTAAACCTTTCATACAGGCTTAGAACTTTTTCTATCTCTTCTGGCGGGCCACCGAGTGTTTTATTTGCATGTAAATAAACAAGTCGATTTAAATTCAAATCAATGGATCCTCTAAATTCTTTAGTCCAGCCTGACAGTTTCACCATGATACCATAATTTAACAAAGGATAATCAACAAAAAATCTAGAATCTACAGTATCATTAGAGAGATTTTTATCAATTTTTAATCCCAAAATGGAATTCAGATCATGAACTATTTTTTCAAAGACATGTTGGTCTTTAATGAATACTTCTCTAACGCATGTTAATTCATGTCCGTTTAAAGTTGTAACTGGTGGTGCCATTATCGGATCACACCATTCTAAATCCAAAAAATCAGTTACCAACAACCTACTGCCAAATCCTTGTTTTTTTATTCTCAAAGAAACCAAGTTAACATACAAATCGTGCTTTCCAAAATTGTCATGATTTAATTCACCAATAGTAACGGATTTTCTCAATTGAATGTCTACTTTTTTTTTCTCAACTGTTAAAAGAGAATTCAAGGCATCGTTGAATTTGTTTTTGTAAAACCACTGGAAGGTATTGTCTTTTTCTTTTCTAATATTCAAAGTCACATTATCATCTGTTCCAATGGCCAAAATAGTGAAGACTTTTTTGAATAGCTGTTCATTAGAAGATAAATTTAATCTTTTTGATAAGGCTTCAGTGTTGTTAACAGCCAAATCAATCGTAAAGTTGTCGAGATTCTCATTATTTGATATACATCTTTTATAATCAGCGGCTTCAACAACTTTTAAAACAAAGCTAGAATGTTGAGCTATCGGTATTGTTGACACCAAAGGAATTATCCCAATCACATTACACGAGATTGCACGTATATTTCCGGCTTCTTTGATCAACCTGTTGATCTTAGACTCGTTTCCATTAAGTGGCTGAAAATTATCATTGCTTAAAATGGTATTAGTTATATTTTTAGCATTTAGATCATACTCTTCTTCATTTGACTCATTCGATGATTCTTGACTAAAAACTTCTTTGTTGTCATTAAAATTTTCACTGATGTTATTCCCCTGTTTCTGTGAATATTCATCATCATAATCTAAAAGAACAGCATCATTATCAGAGGAATCTGATACTGGAACCTTTTGTTTAGCAGGTGAGCTTTCAATAGCTCTACCTTCTTCCAAAAGGTTATCAATATCTTGTTGGTTCACATCTAAAATGGGCTCGAGGTTTTTTAATATTTTGCGTGTTCCATGATTTATAGTCACAGAAGCACCTTGAATTTTTACAGCTTTCTGGTTATTTTTTAAAGCTGGAGTTAGATTCTGTTTAATTTTTGATTTAGTTGTAGGAGTGTTTCTGGAAACTGAGGAAGGACCTGAAAAAAAGTCGTAAGATCTTGGAGATGCAAACGGCTCTACTAACACAGGTTGGGTTCTTCTCCAAAGCATTTCCATTGTTAAAAAATTGATATTAGTCTGAACTCCTGCATGAACAATTGTCGGTTCTTTAACGGCATCATTAAAAGAACCTTGCTTTGAATTATTGTCCGATGTAGCTATTATTTTTACACCTTGAGATTTTAAGTTACTATTTTTACCCGATTTGGGAGTGTTACTTACACTTGATGTATTTACAGCTGGCGACTCAACATTATTCACCCCAACAACAGACAAAATCTTTGGTTTATCAGCCGGTTGCTGATTATTTATTTGTAAATCAGCGTTATCTGTTGAGCTTGGTTCACTTACGCTTTCTGCAATTTTACTTGAGGGGGAAGGAATGGTTTCTGATAAAGAATTTTGCCTTTCAATATCAGAAACGATAGGAACCTGTTGCTCATCAGAGTTGACTTCATTAAAAAACTGGGAGATCATGTTTTTACCACATAAGAGATTATTATCTTTTTGAATTTCTTTATTTTCAATAGAGAGTGAAATTTTTTCCTTTTGAGTCTCAAGATTTTGGTTATCATGTGAAGATTCTTCATTTTCCTCAACAAAATGAATCGAATCCTCATCGACAAAGAGTTGTTTTTCATATGGTATAGCCTCGCTAGATTTATTAAATTCATCGCTTGTTGGGTTTGTTTTATTCTTTTTATATTGATGTTCTGCGAGTCCACTCTCGTTCTTTTCAAAATTGTTAGATTCATCAAATGGAAGATTTACGTTTGACAATTTTCGTTTCAAATCAACACTTGGTGCCGTATTTGCCGCTATATTATTAAAATTGGTTTTATCTTTTTTGGTAACGGGTAAGCTAAAAAACTCCTCTCCTTGGGAATCAGTAATGTCCTTTTCATAAGCATTCGAAATATGCTTATTTGGTGAGGGTGAGGGTGAACAGTTTTCTTGAGATGAAGAAGGAGGAGAGAGCTCAATTCTAGGTGGTTGTGCTTTTAACTGCAACACTTCATTTTCCTGACTTGCAGATCTATCTACTTGGGAAAAAATTATCTCTTTTTGACTTTCAACAACAGGTTCCTCAGTGTTACTTGGATTATCGGGTATCTGCGAAACAGAACCGGATTCAATGTTTTCTTCTGTAACAAACACATCCAAACTAGAATTATCTGAAAATGTGTTATCTGTATCCGAATCCTTTCTGAGCGCTTCAATATATTTCTTGTCAGTGTTTTGAAACAGGGATTTATTATAACTTAATAAATATTCAATTTCCGAAGGGGTATTTTGCAAATAATCAAAATTAAATGTGTGATCAGGATTACTGTTCCAGCGGCAAAGTTGATTTATAGCTTTGTTTGTATTGTTTTTTAAATCCAAGTCTGGGCTTTGACCAAATTTTGCATAGTTTTCAAAACTTAAAATATCAAAAGATGATGTTGCTAGAAAATTTATTTTTGAAGTTATACGGACTTTCCCCATCACATTGACAAAAATTAACTTGTTGCTTTCAAATATTTCATAAGTTCGCTGCTCTGTTCCTAGTTTATAAAATTTCTTGAAGTTTTCTATGAATTTTTTCTTTATATCTGCATTAATAAAAATTGTAATCTGCTTTGATTCAATTTCTTTTATGTCATTTACAGAAGATGGATCAAAAACACGTAAAATATAGTTTTCGTTTTTATACACAACAATATTATTCACCACCCCTGTAAAATTAAGTGGAAGAGAAGTATCAGTCAATGAACAAATATCGTCATATTCTCTTATTGAAATCATTTAGTTAATAAATATGTTCTTGAAATTATGTCTTTGGTGGTTCATTTCAGATCCTATTTTTTGTTGTTTAACTTTTGGATGAAGTTTAAAAAAAATAAAACACGGAAAAAAAATAAAATTAAGCTACAAGTATCTACGCTACCATGAATTTTTTTTGACATAGAAACTATATCTTCCTGGAAATCTCTTGTATTAACCATTGGCTGCCAAAAAAGAAAAAGTTAAATAAAAACAAAACTTTTAGTTCTGAATCTAGTTACAGGTACTGGAAGATGTTTATTAATAACTACATGTCTGCCGGTAAAGGTTTCCTGAAAAAATAGTTGTATTTGTTGTTAGAGGCGTATCGGATTTAAGTGATGAGTGAGTTAATATTTGGCCAACAAAACACTCGCTATAAAACTTACCAAATCCAATAATAAAACTGACAGTCAATAGTTAATACAAATACAGCACTAATAAAGGCAAATAAAAGTTAAGCAATTTAATTCTAATCACTTTGATGGTGCAAAATTCCTATTTAAAAGAAGAAAGATCATTTCAAAAATGTCACGTTTAAGAACCACAACCTGCGCAGAATCTCACGTGCATCTTTCGGTTTGGCTAATACTTTACTTGCAGCCAGTCTTGCTCATAACTGACAAAACATTCTATATTTAAAAATTACTTTTCATCTGAATCCAGAATAATTGTGCATGGACCTTCGTTAGTTATGGAGCAACTCATCATTGCACCAAACTTGCCGTTGAAAACTTTTTTTTCATCACCAATCTCCTTTTTCAAATAGCCCAAAAAGGATTCGTAAAGAACATTTGCTAGCTCGGATTTTTGGGATCTATGGAAATCTGGTTTCGTTCCTTTTTTAGTCTTCGCATATAAGGTGAACTGAGATACTGAAAGAATTTCACCATTCACCTCTTTTATGTTTTTTTTCCACAGATTACTTAGATTGTCGTTCTCATCTTGCTCAAAAAGTTTCAGTCCACATATTTTTTTGGCTAGTCTTTCCATTTCTACTTCTGTATCAGTAGTTGAAATTCCAACTAGAAGAAAGTAGCCCTTATTTATTTTAGAAATTACTTGACTTTCAACTGTGACAGAAGCCTGACTCACCTTTTGAATAACAACTCTCATTTTGGGAATAATGTATTTCTTTTTTCTTTTTTCTTGGTCTATTTGAATAATTTCTTTGCAGTAGTAATCAATTTGTTGTAGTCTAAGACAAAAAAACATAGGAAAAAGACGCCAAATTGTTTTCAAAGACGCGGAGATAGATACTTGATTCTTGCGGCAAACATTAATTTAAAATAGCCTTATTTCGGACTATCATAAATAAAAGTCATAGATTTAAATATATATATTTAATTAGCAGTGAGCATTACACAGTTTTTTTTTTTTTTTTTTAATTTACAATCTAAATCTCCCAAAAAATCTACCGACTAAATAAAAACTGCATCCCACAGCTCTTACAGCCGCTAGACCAGCAACAACCCATAAAATAATAGCAAAATAGATTCTAGCTCTACGCCCAACAACTTCAACTGTGTAAGTGTATGCATTTGTGTGGGTATTTTTAAGAGCATCGTACTGTTGATAACCACCAAGCTCAAGAATAACAGAAATAACAGCAAAATTCGAACACATCCATAAAATTAAGATTATGGATCTTGCAGTAGCGTAATAACTCTGTTTTTTTTCCTGTAAATTAACAGGTTTGTTCTCTTCATCGTTTTCCGCACCTACAGCTAATATTTTTGCGTATAGGCGGTAATTACTTTCAATTTCCTGCGCATTTATTGGAATTTCAGTTTGAACAGTACCGTCATTTTTAGCCTCAACTTTACCTAAAAAGTTTCCTTTTACAGCTCCTTTGGTTCCCCAAGTGATATCGTGAAGATTTGAAAAGGCATAGATGTTCAAAACATTGATGTATGATGGACTAATCAACAGATATTGCAGAAAAGATGTTAACATATGCCATGGTTGTAAATAAGCAATACTACTGAAGATGTAAAGAACATATGTAGATCCCATGGATACCAGCAAGTCTCTGAACTGAGACTCTAACAACAACGATTTGAATGTAATTGTGTTTTTTTCAGCAATCAGTTGTTGGACAGTATGAACAGTTAGGTAAACTGCAGCAAAAATCGTATAAGCCATCAATATAGCGAAAAACACAAACACTAGCAAATAAAAAGCGTGTGTACCTTGAGGTCTGTTTCCCAAAGATAAGATGAATGTTGCCAGGATACTAAAGCCATAAAACCAAAGCAACACAACAGCTAAATAATTAAAAGCTGCAATGTTTGGAAAAGTGACACTTAAGGAAAGGGTTAAAATTCTGAAAACCAAGAAAAAGGAACTCAAGGAAAACCATGAAACTAAAGTTTGGAAGATCATGTACAAGATTTCTATAGTCAAAATAAACTTTCTTCCGATGTTTTGTCCAGAGGTCCAAATTTTTCCAAAATGTACAAATGAATACAGAGCAGCAAAAAAAGATCCATTCATCCATCTACGTCTCTGCAAAATAAATTCAGGAATTCTGTCAGGCACATCGGTAGAGGCAAAAGAGTCTTTACAGTACTTTAATATCCAGTTGTAATCTTTTTTCGTAACAATTTCAAAACACAACACTCTATCTTCTGCCAGGTACATATTTGATTCAAACAGCTGGATATTTTCACTTTCACCATGGAAGTACTTTTCCAACGGAGCACCCAGCAAAGCTTGATATCTGTAAGCAGAAAAAGCACCGGGTAGGACAGAGATGTATCCAAAGCAGGATTCTGTTGTCTTATCAAGAATGTTAGACATTTTGTACTCAAAATTTTGAGCTGCTACTAAAGGATTTATTAGATTTTTCCCAAAAGAGCCAACATCAACTCTGATTTCTCCACAGGCACCACCAACATGTGGGTTTTTAAATTCACGCCACAGATTGTAAATAGAAGTTTTACCTGGCATAGTTCCTGCGTCTAAAAGACAAATAACATTAGGTTTCAAAACATCTGCAAAAGCCTCTATGGCCCATCTATGAGAATTGATTTTCTTTAGGTTTTGCTCCTTCAAACAAAACAAGAATTGAACAGGAATGGACGTTTGATCACATTTCAATTTCAGAGTTCCATCGTCATTAATCTTTTCGATATTTACCTTTGATGTGTGTTCGTATAAGTGTGTTATTACATCTGTGTCGTTTATTTGAGATTTGGCAAATCCATCTTGGTAACAACCCAATGCACTCATTAAAGCTAGTGCTCTAGGATTTATTTTAGTTCTACCATCACTAACAACTGTAACAACTATTTTCTTCCATGCGTCTGGTCCCCATGATTTGGAATGAGTCTTTTTGAGCATATGTCTTATATTGTCAAATACACCTTTTAATGTTCTTCCCAATAAAAAATCATCTTCGTTATACATTGTTATGACTATCATTAACTCAGTTACTCTAGGTATTGCAAATTTCTGTTGTCTCAATGTGAATTTATTGAATGCAAATTCATTAGGTTGG
The DNA here is from genome assembly GCA_019649525.1 of Hanseniaspora lindneri. Lineage (NCBI taxonomy): Eukaryota > Fungi > Ascomycota > Saccharomycetes > Saccharomycodales > Saccharomycodaceae > Hanseniaspora > Hanseniaspora lindneri. Next base: position 79,891 of record JAFNJT010000005.1, read on the forward strand.
CATGTTACTGCTTGATATCTCATAAACTTGAACTCGTTTGACACATTCATAGGGTTATCAACAGACTTATAATACTGGTTTATTAGAGTAGAACTCAAAGGACAATCAAAAACAAAATTTCCATTTTCCAAAAGGAATCTTCTGGTAGTGGTTTTTTTACGCTCGATATTAGTTTCTGATGAATTAGAATCCCCATCTAACTTATAATATTCTTCATTTTCATCAATATCTTTTGTTTCATCAATCAGCTCTGACTCTTCTACTGATAAAACTCTTTGCTTTTCTGGATCATCATCATCAAAAAATTCATTTTCTATGCCTGAATCTTGATGATCATACTGGATATTTCTGTTGTTAAATTCATTTGAGGCAAAATCATTGGTGGGTAGATGTGCTGCAAATGGATTTTCATTTAAATGCGGTCCTTCGTTTCTCACCCAAACATCATGATATATTTTGTTGTCCCTATATGGGTTAGACATTGTTCCGTTTCTTCTTAAATAAGAATTGATAGGATACTCATCGCCTCTTGTGTCCAAAATTATCGATTCATTATCGTGCTCAGTATGGTATTTTCCCATCTCAAGATCTTGAAATGGTGTTTCAGGAATATGCTGCTGACCATAGTCGTTTTGATTATGCATCAAATTAAAATTTCCTTCATTGTTGTTGCTACTTGATGCATTGTAGTGAGCATAATCTTCAGCATCGTAATCATAATAATTTGAAATAAGTCTAGCATTGCTGGCCATTCTTTGTTCATTGTATTCAGGTTCTTTAGATTCAGGAACATTATTTATAGATCCAGTTTTGGTTATCACTAAATTTTGAGTGTTACTTTTAAAAGGATCTAGTTGATCATTTTTCAAACTGTTCAAATAATGGTCGTTGTTGATTGACATATCGTCGTTGGGATTGTCACCAAAATCAATATGATCGACAGAATCATCGCGGAATATTTGCTCGTCATGCTCTGGTGGTGTTGGTCTATATTTTCTATTATGATTATTGTTCTCGTTAGAATAAATATTCAAAAAGTCATCATAATTTGACTGCTGGTTATTGCTGCTGCTCATTTCCCTCCACTAAATAATAAATCAAATGAAGTAAAAAAAAAAAAAGAAGAAGAAAAAAATCTATAGATAAGATTGATAAGTAAGAGTGTTCTGTAGACTTTTTCTGTAAGATTAATGTACTATAGATTAGTTGTTTGTGGTTATTCCTTACAAATAAGATGTCTTAAATGAGCAAAACTGTTGACGAAGAGAGATACTTGATCTTTATATGCAATCATGTTAATAAACTTTATCTAAAATTCATATTTGAAATTCTCTGTGCTTAATTATTATTGTCTGATTAATGTTTCAAATCATTTTTTTTTTTTTTTTTACAAGCATCAATATGATCTATTTTTAAAACACAGCAATATTTATTAAAATCTAAAATCCATAATAGGAAATTTAAAAAAAAAAAAAATCTATAGAACTTTTTTTTTTTAACCTTGTGGAAAACATCAGCAAAAAGTAGATTCCAAGCCCCCAAGCCACACGGATATAAGCGTAATAATACAGTCTATTTGGCAACTAATTATATTTAAATAAACAGTAGCTTTTGCTTTAAATTGTGGCTTAATGTTTTAAATAAAGGCATCATTATTTCCATATAGTGTGGATTGATAATTGGTGGTAGTTGCTGAAATGATTTCAAAAAATATGTCACACCTAAGTGAAACATCTTAAAACCAGAATTCACCATACATTAAATTAGTCACGGGAAAGCTTAAGTCACATGATCGACATAATTTTTGATATGAGATACGGATGTTTAATATGAAACAAATAAAGTGGATCTTTTAATTAAGATGCAAAATGTAGTTGTGAATGCGAAATTCAAAATGCATAATGCGCATATATAGGTATATGATTCAAAAAAAGTATAATCACAGCAAATAAAGAAAAAAAAAGTTACAACTTTATGACTCCATTTGAATATTTTAAATTGATAAGCTCTCCACTTTTTTTATCTTTTCTTGTGTTTCAGAAAGCAAATAATGTCTGTACAATTTATCATTTATTGGTTCGCCCAGGCCTGTATCAAGCTGAAGATATGATAAAGCATTCTTCAAATAAGCCAAACTATTTTTTAAAAGAATCGTGTACTCAGAATGGTTTACATTGTTTTGAGAATCGGGAATGGCCTTCAAATATGCTCTTTTGACTTCTAGATCTGATTTATTCTGTAACACTTCAACTAAGTTACAACAAGTTGAACTGAACGATTTGGTCTTTTGTACTGTTGTTTTTATTTGGTTTGCAATTTCCTTATTGACAAGTCCGGTCAATTTATTTAAAAGCATGCACAGTTGCCACTTAGTATCCCAACTATATGCTAGAGTAAAACTGCTTTTATTTGTTGAAATAGCGCCTTGGCTACTGATGTATTCAAATGAGCTTTCAAAAGGAAGAATTAACTCCAGAAGTGTATCCCATTGATCTATTTCAAGTAAAGCTTTTTCTTTGCTAAAGGTTTCGTTGATGCCAGAGATTTCATCAACCATAGACAGCTTGTTGCTAACAACTTCTTGAATGAAAGAAGAATCTGAAATGTTTAACAAATAGCCGCTTAATTGAATTCCGTATTCAACTTCCATAAGTAGTTCAGCATTTAAATCCTCCTTCAAATCATAATTATTAATCCAGTTGATGAACTCATTGTAATAAGCAAAATATGACCGATGTAAGGAATTTATCCGCTCAATTACAGCGACGTTGCTTTCGCCAGGGGGTTGCACAATATTGGAATATACTACTTCTAATGTATTTCGAATACTTGTAAAAACAATAAGATACATTTCCAGAAACGTGTTTAGTGTTAAATTGGACATTGTCTCCGCAAACGTGTCTTTCTCGTCTTTGATTTGAAATCTAATATCTTTTTGTAAATTCATATTTGATTGAACTACTGGATCCAAAGAATTGTTGTTACTCAAATATTCCTTGTTACTGTACTTCATTATTAGATCCATTTCTAAAGATATTAATGGTTTAAAAATCATTTCTTGATCTGACAGTACATTCATTAACAACTGATAATCAGGTTTATCTGTGTTGTAAACTTCGATGAATGTGTTAAGAAATTCTAAAAAATTAAAATAAAAATCCCAAGAATCTTCTGATAGCGGTATAATGTTCTTGCAAGATGTATAGCTCTTGTATAGGTCAAACATAATATTTTCTTTTTCAAAAACCAAATCTTTTAGTTCCTTCTTTATTGTGTTTTCTGGCAAATACTTTAAAATATCAACTGATCCAGATACATATTTATACTCTGACAACAAAAAAAATAAAAGCCTTAAATAATTATACCAGATCTTTTGGTAATTATCAAAATCTCCTTCAAGCATAGCAGAATTTTCTTGGAAAACTTTTATCCCATTCTGATAGCAAATGAGAGCATCATAATAGCAATTCATTGCTTTCTTAATGTCCGAAACTGCAAATCTATCACCATCTGTTTCTCTGGTTGCCCCATAGTCATAATAGTTTTGATATTGTGAAAATTGTATGTCGGAATTTGGTGTCTGGCGATTTGCAGCTTTGCTGCTTCTACTGAAACCAGGTTTCCTAGCCATAGGTTGTTTTTTGTTAGTATGAATTTAACAAAGAAAGCAAAAATAAAATAAAATGAAAGTAACAAGTTTATATTTTCGAATTTTATAAAATGTTAATTGGTTACTTAGATATAAAGTTTTTGTCAAAAAAAGTTTAATTCAAACATTTAGCTTCTTCAAGCAAGTTTGGCATCTTAAAAATTTACATATTTACATCCGCAAGTTTCCCTTAATAACTATTCAAAATAAATTCGCTACCATATAAATTATTTTTGACATCATTTTAAACGAATCCAATTTACAAGAAAATTGTGACTGTATTACTGAAAGAAATGACCGTTAAAAACTGTGTAAAAAAAAAAAAAGTAATAAACGTTAATCTTATCAATTTGTCTAAACAGATTTATATACAGTTAGCTCATTTTGTAGAAACTAATAAGAAAATAAAATTAAAACCAAATAATCAATTAAAACACAAAATGTGTAGATTTCTTATATATAAAGGTGATGATCCAATTAGATTATCAAACTTGCTAACTAAACCACAGCACTCGATAATTAACCAATCTTTTGACAGTAGACTGAGATTGGATAGAAGAAGACCAATAAATGGAGATGGGTTCGGATTAGCCTATTATCCAACATTTTCTGATAAACAGCAACATAAAATTGATAGAAATTTAAATTATAAGTTTGTTGAGGAAGGAGGACTTTCAGAAGGAGAAGAAAATCATCTTAACTTGGATTCGGAATCAATAGATTTAAAAGATATACATAGATTATATGAGGAAGAACTTGAAGAAGAAGAAGATATCGGACCATCTATTTTTAAAGCGATAACACCGGCATGGAATAATGAAAATTTACGTATTTTAGCTGAGAGAACGAAATCTAGTTTGATGTTTGCACATGTCAGAGCTTCCACATACGGAGTGTTAAGTGAAACGAATTGTCATCCATTCAACTATCATTCACTTACATTTATGCACAATGGAGGAGTCTCTAATTTTAAAAAAATTAGAAGAAAGTTTTTAAATGAGTTGAGTGATGAGTTTTTCAATATGGTGCAAGGATCCACGGATAGTGAGTGTTGTTTTGCTTTATTTCTTCATGTTTTAAACTCATTTAATTATAATCCAGCAAAGCCATCTGGGAAATTTGGATCCAAAATTTTACGAAAAACAATGAATGAAACCATTTCACGGATCAAATACTGGACTAAAGTTGCAAACAAAATTGTTGCAGAAGAAAAATACAGACTAGAACATGACCCAGTGTTTAGAGAAAGCTTATCTATTTCACAGATCAAAGAAATTCAAGAATCTAAAGAGGAGCCTTCAATGTTAAACTTTGCTGTTACTGATGGAGAAAGCATCATTGTTTCCAGATACATTACTTCCAAAGTTGATGAGGCTCCTTCTTTGTATTTTTCATGCGGATCTGATTTTGTTGAAAGAAAGGATGGCGAATTTAATATGCACAGGGTAGATAAAAAAAATCGTGTTGTTATGGTATCTTCAGAACCAATCACCTTTGAAAGAAATGACTGGACTGCCATCTCGACAAACTCATTGTTAACCATTTTAAAAGATCAAACTGTTTTACTGCACCCCATAATAGATGAATACTACCAAAGGGATCCATTATATGTCAGAGATTCAGGATTTTCTACCAGAAAGGGTCAAATGGGGTTTGTTCCTCAAAATCAATTAACCGACAAAGAAACTCGCAGCAAACTAGATAATGAGGAAAAGAAAATCTTGTCTGCAAGAAAACACAGTGACACTAGAAATGTTCTCATACCTTCTCTAGAAAGAACAGAAAGAGATCATTTGTTTTAGGCTTTTGAGGCACATGGTAAATTTTTGTTTATTTATGAAGATATTAGAAGCTGTTTTTTTTTATTATTATTGGTATCTCACACTTACCGCTAATTGTTTAAACATCTAAGAATTATAAAAATTAAATGGGAGTTTTTTAGTACTCTAATAATAAAAAAACCTTTAATTAAAACCAATAAATAAAGATTTTTTTAAAGACACTTATTATTTATATAAGCTCATACAAAACTACTGGAACTCTCTCTGTTTTTCAATAATAATACTATACCTTTTTAAAATTATTCTTTCAAACAATAGTTATAATTGGTAGAAAAAAAAATTTTTTTTTTTTTATCTAAACTATAAAACTATAATCTATCGCATTTTCATTTTGATTAAAAGTACTGACATAATTGTCTTTCAGCTAGAATCCGCCGTCAAATTCATGGGTATTTTTGTGGCAGCTCATTCAAACTATTTCTTTTTTTAATGGTTACACTTTTATTATTGTGTAATCAATTTTTGTAAGCAAATATATTATAGGGTGTGCACAAAAGTAAAGTTACTTAATCAGGAAATGAGCACTGAAAAGGTCAACAACTCAGTTTTTGCATATCATGCAACTTGTTAGATTTGAAAAAGATAATTGGTTAAAAGAGCACTAATCTGTTATCTTTTTTAAAAAAATCATTCATTAAAATTAGCCGCTGGTGCAATTGCCCTACAAATATGATTTCAATTTTTGTGGTTGTATAAGTCATTACTTGTTTTTTTGGAAAAATAAAAAGCTATTTAAGGATGTCATTTGAAGATTGTTAAAGTAAGTTTCTCATGTTTATTTTGTTCGTTTTTTTTTTTTTAATTAATTTGAATTATAGCAAGAGAAATTTTAATCCAACCAAGCAAAAGCCTAATATTAAACTTACTCTTACTTTTTGTTTAAAAATATATCCCACATTATAACTATGAACTGTTTTTCTAGTTTTTGCAAATCAAAATGCTCTTTATCAACTGTTAGAATGTTAGAATTTTCATTATCGGTTGTCGTCCTTGGATTAATTGGATTTACAGAAACAGCTTTTCATCATGAGAAAACTAACTTTACCGTTTCGACCTCTGCAGTGTCCCTTTTTTACATTTTAGCACTATATTTTTCTTTATTAGTTATTAACAACTACATTGTTACTGGTATTGTTTTCTTTTTGGAAAACTCAATATTGTTGCTATGGTTATGTGCCTTTTTTGTCACCGCTAAAAACTGGGGTTCAGGTTCTTGCGGTTCAGAAACTTATGATGCAAGAAAATGTAGAACAGCTCAAGCCACGATTGCTTTTTCTGCGGTTGAGGCTTTTTTATTTTTATGGACCGCATGTGTGTTTAACATAGAAATATTTTTAGTTGTCTACAGCAAAGCTTCCAAATTGTTGGACCTTTTGAAAACCAATAAGTGTTTAGCAATTAAATATTGCAAATTTCATGGATGTGTTTTAGAAGAAAACACAAAACCATGTTCAGCAGCTGATGATAATTTGGAGGCAGGTCCAGTTGATGAGGTAGTTGCAACCTCTTCCAATGTTGAAACTTCAGAACCTGTTGGATCTGCAACCCATGAATTAAAGTAAGTACTGATTCATTTTGCAAAAGATACCCAATTTATAGGTGCTTAAACCTATTAGTGTTTACACAAATGCCTAACGAGCTTATTAAACAACTTATATACATTAATAAATAATAACTTAATTTAATTTTTAATTTCTTCAATGCTCAAAAACAAAAAAAAGAAAAACTTTTTTATTTTGGTATAAATATTTCTTTAATATGTTTGCTGATTTAAAAGAATATTACTACGTTAAACTCCAATTATTTTTAAAATAATCAATTTTTTAGAAAATATACTTTTATAATATTAGGAGTAAACAATTGAAAAGTATGATGTTGCCAAAATTTATAACATATCGAATGTCAAAACAGAAAATACCTTTCTCTTATTTTTTAAAATTCAAGTTCAGGAATTTAAAGTATTATCTTATCTTTATGATATATCAAAAACAGCTTTTTAAAAAAGATTATTTACCCTTTTTTACATATGGCTGTCGCAGCTAACTACGCCCAAACACTAAACTTCTGCCTGAATTAAATACAAAAGATATCAATAATTCGGTAACGCATATCCTTTGGCCCATTTTTTTGCGTTGCTTAGAGAAGCAGCAACAAAGGAATATGTTCAGGTTTTCATTCAACTCTGAATTAACCGATTCAATTCGTATGATAACATAAAAATAATAGTTTGCGCCCTTTAATGTTATTGCATTAGTTCAAATGGATACACACAGTTTTAAAAGTAAATATGTACATATATGTTACGTTTTTTTTTAAGGATGAACTTTTTATTGTCAGTTGTAATAATGAATTATACTCATCCATAATACATTTCAACACTTGTATCATATGTACTTCAACAGATACCATCATTACCCCCTTAAAATTTAACAAATATTTATAAAAAATTTAGAAACACTTTAATATAAATATAACTTTAAAACAATATGACTACAAATTTATTTACTGTTACTTCTTGAACAACTCTATTTTTTTTTTCTTTTGTTAGCTAAGGAAATGATTAAATAGATTTGCATTTATACTGACTTTTTAATATTTTAAAAGCGAAAAAAACCCAAGGTAGATGATTCATCATTCAAACTAACTTAATACTTAATTTTAAAAAATGTCAAATAATGTTGAACAGCCAGCAACTAATCATTACAACAACAACAATGCAAATAGAGCAAGAAATCAAACTGGAGCAAACAATTTAAATGAAGGAGAGTCTCACTATGATGAAGAAGTTGAAACTAAAAAATCATTTTTTAGCAAAAAAAAAAATGGAGGTTGCACTGCAAAGTTTATTTCTCTTGGTTTTGTTAGATTTGCCCAGTTTGCATCTTCAGTTATAACATTAGGTACTACGTCTTTTGTTCGGCATTCTTATGGAAGTCATAGAGCATCAAAGCAAAATTTTGGAATTGCAGTTTCTGCTATTTCAACTTTTCGCATATTATTCATGTATTTCTTCTTACTGGTAGCAAGAAAATTTGCTGTTCCGGGACTTTTCTTTATATCTGAAATAATAATATGTCTGTTGTGGCTAGCTGCTTTCCTTGTTTTGGCTGATTTGTTTGGAAAATATTCTTGTAGTACAAAACCAGCATCGGAATTTGACACTTTATCCAGTAACAACTTTCAAGGTTTTAATCCAAATAACTATTTGTACTACAATCAGTTTTTAGGTCAATACACAAACAGCACTTACAAAAACACATGTAGAACATCAAAAACGGCTATTGCTTTTGCTGCTGTTTCCTTTGCATTATTCCTGCTATCATCTATTTTAATTGGACTCTTTATTATTAAAAGAATTGTTAAAGACTATGGTGGATGGAAAAATGTATTCAAATTTTCAAAGAAAATACCAGTTCCAGGCAACGAAAATGGTGTCGAAATTCATAGAGGCTCAGGTCTTGCTTTGACTAACGAAAAATTAAATCAAATTAAATTAAATGGGAATACCGAAGCAAGAGAGGAAGGTGATGTAAGTAGAACTGCAAATAACGCTACTGGCACTCAAAACCAAAGAGATAATGAAGAAAGATTCAACACTTACTCAACTCAGGGTTCCACGATGAAATCTGCTGGTGACGAAGCTTACTTTGACAAACAACAACAACAAACCCGAAACCAATACTCCGGCAACCAGCAAAATATCGGTACTATCCAGGAAGACAGAAATATGCAACAAGGATCAAATAACCAACAAAACACAGCTACTGCTTCGTCCGGTCAAAAGTTCACAAATAACCAAGAAGGTGCTACAAACTCTCAAATGCAACATGGTTATGGATCTGGTGTGGCTGGTCATTCTTCAAGAACAGCAAAAGCAGGTACCACAGGAGCTGGTATTGTTGCAGGTGGTAACAATTTATATGGCGGTTACTACGATACAGATCCAATTGGGGATGTTGTTGAAGGAAAAGAATCCCAAGCACAAACTCCCATCTATCATGGGGCAAGAGAAACTGAAGAAAAACCTGATCAGCCTAGCTTAGTCCAACAAGCAGTAGATGCTGGAAAAAAATACATGAATGTTGCTTAAGTGATGGGGTGTTTTATAATTATGTAAATTAGTATTCTATATATAAGAGGAGACGCTTAATTTTGAAGTGAAAGATTGTAGTTTGTATCTCAGCGATGCTCGTTAAAACTACCGACTGAAGTTGAAAAGTGAAAAATAACAATTTATAAATAAATAAAAAGAGCTTTAGTTTTTTAATTTAATAAAGAGCTTTAGCTTTTTTGATTTGGACGCGCATTTTAAAGGAAGAAACTGTAAATGATAAATCCCTAAGTGTAAACTTAAACCTAAAGCTTCTGGCAAAAACAAGAATGTTAAAACTTTATGTTTCAGTAAACCCGCAGAATGCTTTAGAAAGTATAAACAGATGTGACAGCTAAGTTTTGCAGCGGCATTGTTATGAATCGCTACCGCATTATATTAAAAACTTTTATTTATTTTTTTTTTTTCAAACACCTACCATTCAAAAGCTTTTTTTTTTCATACTCCGTTAAGTTTATTTGCACTGTTGTGATGATCTATGGCTGCAGAATGTTTTATAATTTAATCAGCATATAAAAGCAACCATCAGATTTTGGTTCATCGGAATTTGCTGTTATCATTAGCGGTTATTAACAATTAAACCCAATCTATTTTGAGACAATGACCCTCATTGACAGTGTTAAAGAGGCATTCACTAAAAACAGGCCAGTTGATGCTAGTGTAGGTACTTTAGAGACATCTCTGGACATTAAATTGTCTCTATACAAAATCAAAAATCACAGATGGGAATTAAAAGAAATTGTCAACTATGCAATTCTCTCTACAGTTTTGTTGTTTGTGTTTGTCACTAATCCAGCCGGTATCTTTTCTAAATTGTTCACTCTTACAATTTTCACACTGCTATGTTTGGTGCCAATGACGGGACAATTCTTTTTTAATGCTTTGCCAATTTTTACCTGGTTAGCACTATACTTCACCAGCAGTACTTTTTCTAGCGAAAGCAGATTTCCTATTAGTGTAAATGTATTGCCAGCTGTTGAGACCATTCTGTACGGTGACAACTTGTCTGCAATTCTATCCAATTCGCTGAATATGCCTCTAGACATTCTTGCATGGATACCATATGGTTTGTTTCACTTTGGTGCTCCATTTGTGGTAGCTATCATACTATTTTTGTTTGGTCCTCCTAAAATTTTAAGAAGTTATGCTTTTGCTTTTGGCTACATGAATTTGTGTGGTGTCATTATTCAAAACATATATCCAGCTGCTCCACCCTGGTACGTTGATCTGTACCCAAATGCAATTCCAGATTATTCTATGAAAGGTTCTCCTGGTGGATTGGGGAGAATTGATAAACTCCTGGGTATTGATCTGTATACCTCTGGTTTTTCCAACTCAGCAGTTATATTTGGAGCTTTCCCATCTTTGCATTCTGGTTGTGCGACTATGGAAGCACTGTTCTTTAGTTACACATTTCCAAAACTAAGACCTCTATTTGTTTGTTATGTCTTTTGGCTCTGGTGGAGTACAATGTATTTGACTCATCATTATTTTATTGACTTAGTAGCCGGTAGTATGTTGTCCTTTTCTGTATTTGAATATACAAAATATAATTACTATATGCCAAAGATTCTTCCAGATCTAAAATTCCATTCTAGATGGACATATGGCAGTATAGAATATATGCACTTTAACGATTGCGATCCTCTAGCAGAAAATCCGTTGGACTTAGAAGGTGCTGCTATACCTTTGGCCACATTTGATAAGGGGGAATCTAATTCCAATTCGGCTCATGAAATTGACCACGATAAAGAATTAGAATTTGATCTAGACGATTTGGAGTTAACTACTAAGCAGGAGGAAGAAAACAATCAGAGATACGCTTTTAATATTGAACCAAAAAACAATACCTTTAAGACTAGTCAAAACAACAAGAAAAAAAACAAAAAAAAATAGATGTGTATAATTATATACTCTTATACACCCATATGTGATTTGATTGGATCCTCAAATAAATTCAAGAACATTCCAGTATACAGTTTAGCACTGTGTCTTTATCAATTTGGCTAGAACAGTTAGCTTATATAGAAACCCAGTATTAAATTTACTGCAACCTAATATAACCCATGGCATATTTGATGAGATAAAATATGTAAAGTCACCTGACCACCACCGACATTAAAAAAAAATTTTTTTCTTTTTTTTTTTTTTTTTTTTCTCGAAAAAGTCAAAAATATTAGGAACTTTTTTAAAGAGTGGTTCTTTATTTTCTTCGTGTAATTCGAATAATACAAAACCTACAAAACCAAGGAAATAACGAATTTGGCGGTATAAATATTTACTGTCGTCTGATATAAGTTTTTAATTTAACACTTTGAAAATATTCATTTCTTTTTGAAAAGTGTTTCAATTCTCTATTAAATATTAACCCCATATATCCTTTTCTTTGGTACAAAACTTCAATATTCAAAAAAATATAAACCCACAATGGACAGCGATGGATCCTCCGCATCAGGAACAAATAAATATGTTCCAGAGTACAGAAGAACAAATTTCAAAAACAAGAACAAATTCTCTGCTGAAGAACTAAGAAAAAGAAGAGAAACACAGCAAGTTGAATTGAGAAAAACCAAGAGAGATGAGGTTTTGGCTAAAAGAAGAAACATGGTTGCTGCAGGCGCTGACGAATTAAACCCAGAAGGAGCTCTTGGAGGCAATCAAGAAGATAAAGACATAATGACAGGTTCAGGAAAAACCGATGTTGAGTACGACTACTTTTTGCAAGAAGAATTGCCAAAGCAGATTCAGAATATCATGTCTCAGGATTTGGCTCATCAATTGTCAGGAGTCATTTCTTTGAGACAAATGCTGTCTAGAGAACATAAACCTCCTATAAGACAAGTTTTAGATTGCGGAGCTTTGCCAAGGTTGATTGAGTTTATTGGAATTAATCAACCAGACCAATTACAACATGAAGCTGCATGGGCTATAACTAATTTGTGTTCAGGCTCATCTGAAGATACAAGTTTTGTTGTGGAATCTAACGTCTTACCACCTATGATTGCGCTTTTAGATTCTGATAATATCGAGGTCAAGGAGCAAGCTATTTGGTGTATCGGTAATATTGCAGGTGAATCTGCAGCATACAGGGATTTGTGTCTTGAAATGAATGTTATGCCATACTTGTTGGCATCTTTTGAGCTTAACAGAGCTTCCTTAACAAAAACTGCTGTCTGGACCTTGTCCAACATGTGTAGGGGTCAAAAATCCAAGCCAAAATGGTCTATAGTTTCCACTGCTTTACCAGTTGTTTCCAGATTAATTTATTCATATGACACTGAAATCTTGTCTGATTCCTTATGGACCTTGTCATATTTGTCAGACGGTGATGACACTGCTATAACCAGTGTTTTGAAGCACAATGTTGCACCAAGATTGACTCAATTGTTATCAAACGGTTCTTCTCAAGTTCAAACCCCAGCTTTGAGAACAATCGGTAACTTGTTAACAGGTGATGATATTCACACACAAACTATTTTGGCTGCTAGAGTAATTGAACCTTTGATGGCTCTTTTAACTGCCAAAAAGGAAAACATGAGAAAAGAAGCTTGTTGGTGTTTCTCAAACATTCTTGCTGGAACACCTGCACAAGCCAGAGAAGTGATCAGTTCTGGTTGTATTCCAACTTTGTTAGATATCATTGAAACTGACACCCCAAGATGTAAAAGAGAAGCTATTTGGTGTATTTGCAATGCTTGCTCTGCTGGTGGTATGGACCCAGAAATTATTAGAGTACTTGTAGGTTACGGTATTTTAAAGACATTGTGTGTTCAGTTAATTACTAAGGATAGCAAAATGATAGAAATAATCTTGGATTCCTTGCTGCAAATTCTTCAAGTTGGTGAAGCAGAAAAAGAAGCAAGTGGATTAGTAGTCAATGAATACGCCAGTTTGATAGAACAATATGGTGGGGCCGATACTATTTTCAATTTGCAAAGTCACGAATCCGAGTCTATTTACAATAAATCATTTAACTTGGTTGATAAGTATTTCAGTGGTGAAGATGATGAAGAAGAAGCTGCTTTAAATGTTGAAATGGGAACCTCTGAGTTTAGTTATAACATGAATGATACTAACCAACAAAACTATCAGTTTTAAATAACACCTTCAAAAACAAAAAAAAAGTAGGAACGAAAAGCAAATAACTTATGATTATAGCTCATACAATTAAAAAGCAATATCATCAGATAACAGCTTAAAAATATATATGTCTATTAACCTTTATTAAGCAGATTACTTTCAAATCTTCTTTTTTTGTCTATATACCTCAATTTGATGGTGTATATGACCCATTAAATTTTTCTTCTGGATCAATTGTGATAACTTTATCAGGATTTAAAATAGCGTTGGGATCGAGAGAAAATTTAATCTTTCTCATTAAGTCAACAGCTTCAACCCCCAGTTCTAGAGGAAGCAACTCTTTTTTTCCAAGACCTACCCCATGCTCACCAGTAACAGTTCCTTCTAATGATATACTTAGTTTACACATATCTTTTACAACTTTTTCACATAACGCTAATTGATCCGGTAGGTAAAATACATTTATGTGGAAATTCCCTGCACCTAAATGAGAAACTGTAACGGATTTCAACCCACTATCTTCTACTAATTTATTTGCTTTTAGTAAATATTCTGGGGCTTTTGAAAGTGGAACTGCAGCATCAGTGATCCAAAGCTTAGCATCCCCTTCTTCAAACAAATGTGTTGCATATTCTAATTGAATCCAGAGAGCATTTTTTCTTGCTGCAAACAGTTCTTCTTCTTCTTCTTTATCCTTGGCAAATAAAAATTTGCTACAATTATTTGCTTGTGATATACTAGCTACTTCTTTAACCATCTCATCAACGACAATTTTATTCAAGCCAGAAAGCTTCATAAACAGTGTTGGTTTAATATCAAAATCTTGTGTAATTTGTTCACTTAAATTTACTGCTTTCATCATGTTTTCATCTAATAGCTCAATTGCATCAAGAACTAAACCCTTTTGTGAAAGCTGGCCAACAGCCTCAACTGATTTATACAAGTCATCAAATTGAACCACACAAACAGTTTCGTATGGATTCACTACACCTAACTTGACAACACATTCAGTAATAATACCTAAGGTACCTTCTGAGCCAACAAATAGTCCTGTTAAATTGTAACCAGCAGATGATTTTCTTGGACGTTGTTTTGTCTTAACTATCGTTCCATCAGCCAAAACAGAGGTAACGGAAATAACGTTTTGTACCATTGAACCATGTTTTTGAGCACCAATTCCAGAGGCGTTAGTAGCAATCATACCAGAAATGTTTGCATTTAACCCACAGTCACAACCAAATTTCAAAGTGCAAGAAGATTTATGTTTATCTTTCCTCTCCTCCAAGTGCTCATTTAGCTGATTCCAAGAGACACCACATTGAACAACAGCGTCTAAATCCAATTCGTTAACTTTCAATATTTTATTCATTCTTGAAGTGTCCAAAACTACAGTGTTGTCTCTTGTAGTAAAAAAATGTTGCTCTAAAGATGTTCCTCCACCAAAAGGTATGACTGGTATTTTGTACTTGTACAGAATTTTTAAAATCTCTGAAACCTCCTCAGTAGATTCAGCAAAAAGAACATATTTAGGAACTTGAGTATCTAGTGGTGCAATTGGATTACATCCATTGTCAGCATGTGCTTCTAGTGTTTCTTCTTTACTGCTTATGTTTTTTAAAGGAATCTTTTCTTTTATTTCAGTAATTGCTTTTTCAAGATCATCTTTATCACCATATACTATTTTTGTTAAATCTTTCAAGCTCAATGTAGATTTCTCTTTGGTTTTTAATAGATGGCTTCCCTCTGAACTCTTTACCTCCCTGCTACTAATATTTGCGCTATAATAAAAATAAGAAGTAATTGACCCTAAAACAAAGCCCCCAGCTGTATACTTCACAAAGGCCCGTATTCCATGTTGATTTGATGAGGGTGAACTAGTAGAAAAAGTTCTAAAGCAAGTAGACTTAAAAACCCTTTTGCATGCCGATATTCTTGGAAGCATTTAAAGTTTTTCCAATAATAAGTTTTGTGAAATATATATAGCTGTGTATCTATAATAAGAAAGCGACTGGTTTTAATTAATTAATAATTCTATTGTTTTGCTACATATGTTTTAATGACGCGTCTTTTGTTTATATCCTTCTTTTATAATAAATATAAACAAATAAAATAAAGTTTCACCATCTTCGGTTCATAATAAAGATGCAAGCAAAAGCACACAGTTTTTAAAAAAAAAAAAAAAATATCCACACTTTTTACAACTTACTCTTTTGACAAAATAAGGATATGTAATTTTAAATGAGAAAGAACTAAGTATTGCAGGAAAAGATATAGCGTGATTTTACTAGGTGCTAACGGATGTTTATCGCTACACTAAACTAGACAAAATACAGAAGAAAGATCTCTTTCTATATTCCCTGTTTCTAGAGACACTTTAGCTGTATCGTATAGCGCCGATTCTCAGTTTGACTTTTTTGGCTGGTGAAAATTTCCAAATTGAAAATCAAAAAGTTCAAAAGTTCTTTTTAGAAGATTGAAAATAAAGGCAATATTTTGGCTGGACTTGAAAAACGTATATATTTAGCATATCGCTATTGCATATGCTACGTTACGGCAACATTGTTGTTGCCTCAAAATATCTGATATCAATAAATAAAAACCAGCCACGTAGGTCATGTGATTGAAAACGAGAAAAATTCATTTTTACTACAAATGGCAAAAACAATTAACGCGGTAGTGAATGTTTTGTTTATTCAATAATTAAAGCAAAGTTTAAAACGGAAATAATAAGTAAAGTAACACATCATAGCACCGGAAATTGTGTTTAACCGAACAAGCAAAAACTTTGAGTTAGTATTTGTAACAATAACGAGAGTTTCTAGCTCAGTTTCAACGGAACCATCTATTTTTTGTTTTATTTTTCTTGTTGGAAATCCAACCTTTTAAAATCTCTTCAAGATATTAAAAGCGTTTCAATCATACAAGAAAAGAAATGAAAAATTTTCAAAAAAAGAAACGAAGAGATACAAGATTTGAAGAACACTTATTGAACACCAAACAAAATGTTCCTTATGTGTTGCCGGAATCAGTGATAGGCTTGCCCTATGTGCCTAAAAACTTGTATATCCCTGACAATACTTCAAAGCATTCTAAAAACAGTTCTATAAACACCAACATTCAATCAACAAGTATACTTTCCAAGAACGAAAGTCAGCGAAAAATCAGCAACTCTAAGGGAAATTTATTGATAGACAATAGCAATTATTCATATGGAGATGATTATGTAAAACATAGCGATGATTTTACAAGCCTGCCAAATCAAACTAAAAAGGATAATGATCACATATTAAAGTCCAAGTATTTGATTGGGGAGCCTATTCCGCTGCCATATATGGAAGTAAAAAGAAAACGAAACGTTAAACAGGAGAGCAGAACAAAACATGCAACTGTGAAAAAGAATGATCCTCATTTTCAAGCACCGACTGAAAAAAACACCCAAGACTCTAAAACTAGGATGAAACTGAAAAATTTTTTATCTACAGCATCCAAAACGCCATTAGAAAAAAGACTTATAGAAATAACTATAAAAGCCAGTGACGAAAATGATATTGTGCGAATCTGCGATTCTATTCTCCAGCAATATAGGCCCCAGAGGCCTAAAACTCTAATAATAACTTTATGCTATTTAATTCTCCCCATTGTAATTGTTCTTGCTTTAATATACTATCTGCAACATATATATAAGCCTAATTGAAGATTTATTGCTATTTACAGACATTATTTTTAAAAGGTTTCCTTCCATATATATGGTGTTTATTTGCTTTCTCTACTCATCAAAATCATTTTTTGGTGGTTTTCCGTTTTCACTATTCATATACAGATCAATAGCAGCAGAAAATGCTGCAAACGAAGCACATCCTATAACAGCTGCTTGTGGACCACTTTTATAGGCCAAACCTCCACCTGTTAGGCAACCTGCTGAAAGACCATTCCAGTGGTCTGACTTTCCTCTTGTAGATTCTACACAACACTCAACTCCAGCGTATATAAGACCGATGTAACCAAAATTCTTAGCACTAGACCATGCTCTGGTATACATATCCTTCCAAGCAATCTTCATTTGTTCTTTAAAAGGTAGATCCACAATAAGCTTACCTCCTTGTGTGGAGCCTGGTATTTGTGGTGTGTGTAGTGGAGTATCATAAGACATCGATGCCATAAAAAGACCAAAAACACCTCCTAATCCAAATCCTGCTACTCCCGAAATGGCTGATTTACCTGGACAAGAAGTCATCATTCCAATTATCATTTCCGCACCTTTTTCACCCTGTTCTTCTGGAGAAAGCTCAGAAAGAGGTCTTGCTGGTGGCGGTGGGGATGCTAAATCCAATGAAAATCCTTCATAAGGCATTTTTGTAGCTAGATGTGTGAGATGTTTTGGTTGGTTCTTTTGATTTTAACTTTTTTTCAGTTTGCATCCATAGGAATTTTTAAAAAAATTGAAAAGCATTTTCAGCCAATTCCTATTTTTTTTCTTTACGCTGCGTCCGTCATGTGACCTTTCTGTAAATTGTAACACCAAAGCATGGTACCTATGAAAAGATGTTCGTGTTAATAAAAAAAAAAAAAATTAGTAGTCAGCAGATATTTTGATTCATTATAAACTATAAACAACCATATGCAGCAAGGCTTGGCATACTACCGGTACTTTTTCTACAGTATATATTTCACCCAGTGAACAAGTTTTTCTTGTTCAACTTTGCCTCAGCATATCCACGTGACCTTTTTTGTTTTAAAAAAAATTCGTTTCTTTTTAATGAATCTTTAGTGCATAATTTTTTGTTCTTAACTCCGTTTGCCTTCTGCAGCTTTTTTAAACTTTTGCTGCTCTTTTATTCAATAAACGATTCCAATTATAGCTGTTTCCTATGTGGCGCACTTAAGAATCACATTTACTCTGACCAATTTTATGACTCATTGATATGAATATAACATTCTTATCTTTTTAAATTCGGTTTGATTTAAAACATTCAAGCACCCCTCTTCATTTTTTATGCAGAACCTTTGTAGCACTGCTTATGTAATTCGGCTTTTAGGTTGCTTTTTAAAAATATATTAGGTGAGTAAATAAAAAAAAAAAAAAAAAAAAAAAAGAAATTAAATAACTTCGGAAAAAAGGAAGATTGATTATAGATGGCATATAAATATGACATTTATTTACGAAAGATAATGTTTAAAAAAAAATTAACAACTATTAACATAAAAATTTTTATCCGCTTTTAACGCCATCAGGTTGACAAAACAACCAGAACGAAACTTGCTTAAAATGAGTGATACAGAGGCATATGATGCAAATAGTTCCATTAATACACTTGATGTTTCTGATGAGCTAGACGGTGATATTATAACAACAACTTTAACAAAAAATTACAGTCAAATAGAAACCAAAAAAGATGAGCCACACTACTATTCCGGCTTTAGACTTGCAATAATACAGTTTTCATTGAACTTGGCAGTTTTCGTGATTGCGATGGACATCTCAATTGTTGCAGCACCTTTAGAAAACATCTCAGAACACTTCGCAAAATATTCTCTATCTTCTTGGATAATCTCAGCCTATTCCCTTGCGTCTGCAATGGGATGCACTCTTTGGTCAAGGATAGCAGTGAAATTAGGGAAAAAAATGTCCATCATTGTTGCAATCTTGGGGTTTGAAGTTGGTTCTTTAATTACGGCAGTATCAACAAGTATGTATATGTTGATTGTAGGTAGAGTTATACAAGGTATGTTTGGTAGTGGATTAAATACAGTAAGTTTTATTATCTCATCTACTCTTGTACCTGAAGAAAAGAGAGCAATGTTATTGTCACTGCTGTCCATCTCCTTCTCTATTGGATCCGTAACTCCCATTCTTGGTGGTGCGTTGTCTGAAGCTTATAGCGGAGGCTGGAGGCTTTGTTTTTATATTAATTTGCCAATTGGATTGGTTGCATTTGTGCTCTTTCAAAGTGTATACGATGACTATGAAAGTCCAGCCCTTTTATCAATAGCCAAAAAAATGGTACTTGTACATAGATACCCAGTTAGAAAGTTTTGCAAAGCTCTCATAAGCAAAACTACCTATATCAAGCTTTTAGTTGAACTTGTCGTTTCTTTTGATATGATCAACTTTATTTTAGTGTCTACGGGTTTCATAATTTTCCTTTTAGCTGTTACTTTCGCTGGTGGGTTTGAAGAAAACTGGCACTGGTATGATAAAAACTGCATTGTATTTTTGGTGCTTGGACCTATCCTGTTAATGTGTGGAATAATTTACGACTGCTGCTTTTACTTCAAAGTAGTTGATCATATGGAAAAGAAATATTCCTCTGTTGTTGCTTTCCCAGATAGATCAAATATTGGGCCTTTGATGACTGAAAAGTTGTTTTTAAATGGTAAAATTTTTTCAGTTAACACTCTTGCATGTTTCATTTGTGTGGCGTCTGGTTGCCAAACTGTTTATGTGATTCAATACTTCCAATTGCTTTTCAACTATTCGCCATTGATTGCTTCAGTTAACTTTATGCCTTCTATGTTAAGCATTTCTTCATGTGTTCTTCTTGCTGGTTTTATTATTTCCAAGACAGGACGTATAAAAATCTTGCTATTTTTTGCTGCAGCAACAGGTTTACTAGGAAATGGGCTTTTGACATTGCTAACAGATACTTCTAATGAAGCTGAAAAACTTATTTTTGTTTTCTTTGGTGGTGTCGGTTTTGGTTTTGCAGCACAAAGTTCTTTATTGTCTGCTCAAAGAGAGCTAGATCATAAAGATCCAAGATATAAAATGGATTTCATTTCTGTTACAGGTTGCAATTCTTTTTCAAAGCAAGTGGGACTCTGTATTGGAAGTGTTGTTTCAACAATGATTTTCAACACATCCGTTATGAACAAAATTAAGACTCAATTTCCGGAGTATTCTTATTTGAAAGCAGATGCCTTGATTGCATTTAGAAGACATAATTTTGATGGTAGACACACACCATTTTCTAAAATGCTTTCCGCGTGTATTAAAAATGTCTTTTATTTTGCAACTGGTGTTTCTGTTATTCCTCTCCTTGTGTGGTGGTTTACATCAAGTAAAAAGATATTAACAAAGAAGGAAGTTAGAAAAATGAAAGAACAGAGAATGACGGACCCTGAACAAGGAACATCCAGCAGCGATGAAAAAGATGAAAAAGAAGAAGAAAAAGAAATTTCAAAATTAAGCTGTGAAAAGCAGTAAAACTAATTGCCAAAAAGTAATTTGCTTGGGTTTTTAGCTTCAAGCTATATTATACTAAAGCTTATTTTTTTTTTGAAAAGTAATTCCAAGGAACAGAAAAAAAAAGGTTATTGGCCCTGTGAAACCCTTGCTGAAATACATAAAAACTTGCGGATATATGTGAGTATATAATATTTAATTAACAAAAACAAGTTTGTACTTGCGCATCATAAAACTAAATATCCTTGGTAATGATATAGTTCTAACAGTGCTGTGTTTCCAACAATAATATATATATGCCTTTTTTCCTTAAAAATGACAATTATTGCTTTGAGCTTACTGTCTGGGGAATATTCAATTAATCTTTAATTAATTTCAAAATAAATAAAAAAATAGTTTCTATAAGCCAAAGCAGATTTTTCTCTCAGTTTTCAGAACCTATTCGTTTTCTACATTATGACATGACTTAAAAGCAACTTGGTATCTTTAGGACTGCACCAATATTTTATATTTTTCGTATTCATCTGATGTACGTTCTAGTTAGATATTACACTTTGGAAACAGCAAATTTACATAAACAAAATCAAGATAATTGAAAATTTAGGCTTATACCGAACCCAAACTAAACTTTAACGTACCCTTTTTTTGTTACCCGCTTTTCAGAAAGTAAAGGTGTTTAGTTTAAAATTATGGAATAAGTTTAACAAATAGTAGAGCAGCTGCAATAAAGGTAAACCAATTGCACAGAAAGAAAAATAATTTTTTTTTGTTTAACACGCCATTCCAAATAATTCATTACAGCAAGAAAAAATAAAAATTACAAAGCATTTTAAACTTGGGTTCATCCTATGTTTTATCCAAATCTGCTACGGTATATATTTTAGCATATCATTAAAATAACACATCCTCATAGCATAAGAACGGGTTTTGCTTAAAGTGCAACATAGATGCTAGTAAATCCGTTTGTCATGTGACACTTGATGTTTTTATATTTTTGTTTTTTTTTCGGATTTTAGATATTTAAGTTGCAAATAATTGGTAAAATATGGGTTTAACACAGAAGAAAAAAAAATTTGATCTAGTTAAAATAGTAGTTTTGTTTCGTAAAAGCCGCACCTAGTTATCCCCGCGAAGAAGCATTTTCCGAAAATTGATGATACTGTAATCTTTAAGCCCATTTTTACGCCCGCTCTAATTAGATAATATAGGCAACAATCCGCAGTATTGTTTTTTTTTTTTTTTTTTAATGATGATTGTGTAGTATTAAAAAAGGGAATTAGAATTTATTATATAAGAAGATGACCCAACCGATCAATGATGTTTTTTTTAATCAATAATAAACAAGTATTTAAAATAAAGCACCAATAAATTATTGGCACTAACCAAAAATGTCGGATACACAAGAATCAGCAATAGCGACTGAAAAAGAAACAAGTGAACACTACACTAATGCTACTCTTTCGAGTAATAATACAAGACAAGGTGAGGAAATTTTTGATGAAGGCAAAGAAGTAGTTGCCAAAGAGCCTATTAAAGAAGATGAGCGAGCACTTAGAGAGTACTATAATGGTTCCAAATTTTACTTAGTCATGTTATCGCTCCTTATGGTGCTTTTTGTTGCATCTTTGGATATAATGATTGTGGCCACTACTATCGAAAAGGTTGCCAGAAGATTTAATAACTATTCACAAACTTCCTGGCTAGTTACAGGTTATTCCCTACCTACAGCTATTATGTGTCTTCTTACTGCCAGATTTGCCTTTCAGTTTACAGTCAAGTCTGCTTTAATCATAGGTGTTATTCTGTTTGAAATAGGTTCCTTGATATCTGCTTTAAGTGTAAACATGAGCATGTTGATTGTTGGAAGATGTATATCTGGTATTGGAGGTTCATTAATTCAAAATTTAATTTTCGTTGTAGTCACACAGATCACTCCACCTGAAAAAATTTCACTGTGGGTTGCAATTGTTGGTCTTTCCTTTAATATTTCCTCTGTTGTTGGACCAGTGGTTGGATCAGCTTTTTCTGATGCCTACTATGCTGGATGGAGATTGTGTTTCTATATTAATCTCCCAATTGGTATCTCTGCAATTCTTATGTTCATGTATGCTTACAACCATGAAAAAACAAATTACATACAAGAAATTTTAAAAATGCCAGGTATAGTTTGGGTATTTGTTAAAAAGATGGGTCACGGTTCTAACTGGAAAAAATTCTGTTTATCTTTATTCTTTGACTATGATTTTGCTGAATTTGCTACTTGCTCGATTGGTTTTGTTTTGCTGTTTATTGGTTTAACTTATGGTTCAGGTCAGGATTTTGCATGGAAAAACTACAGAATTATTGTCATGTTAGTTCTTGGTCCTCTTTTCATCATCTTTTCAATTCTTTGGGACATGTTCATATTTGCTAAGGTATGCAAACGTTTTAACAAAAAGTTTCACCCATTAATTGATCCTTCAGTTTTCAATAGATTTGGTTTGATTGCTGCAAATATTTGTAACTTCTGCTCATGCATTGCCTTTATGTGTGTAATACTATACTTGATCCAGTACTATCAATTAGTTTTAGGCAGATCTACAATGGATGCTGGTATTAGAACTATTCCAATGTTGATATCTTCTTCGATTTGTGTTATGTCTGGTGGTATTTTTATTAAAAAAACTGGTCTTTTCAAGGTTGTGATTGTTATTTCTGCAACTTTAGGTTCCATTGGAGCTGGTCTTCTTCAATTCTCCGACTTCAAAATGCATGCCAATAAAGTCATCGGTTTAACCATTCTAGCTGGATGTGGAATGGGTGGTCAAGTTCAATCAACGATGATTGCTTCACAATATTATATTGATAAGTCTAGTGGAGATCCTGTGAAAATTAGATTACAGACTATAAACATTACTTCATTCTATTCCTTTATCAAGTTGTTGGGTTTAGCCACCGGTTCTATTATTGCAACTACTTATTTCAACACAAGATTGTATCACAAGGTTCAAAATAGTTCTGAGCTATCATACCTGCATGACATGAATGTCAATGAAATAATTGTTTATAGATTAACTAACAAAGGAGGGCAAGATGCTTTGGGTAAAATCATTCAAAGTTGTATAAAAGCTGTCTGGTATGTTAGTTTAGGATTTTTCTTAGCTGATTTCTTAGCTTCGACTATCTTAACTAACAAGAGATCTGCACATGAAGGTTCTAAAAAAAAGGCTTCCATTGATATAGAAAAGCAAGATGAAAAGGTAAATAGTGATTAAAAACAACAGAAAAGCAGTTTTTTAGAAAAAGTTTATAACCAATGATTATAAAACAATAAAAAAATGGTTTTGTTTCTTTCTTTTTTTCTTTACCAAAGACTTTGAAAATGATACTATTAATATATTAATAAAAAAATTCATGTATATAAGCATATATATTACTTTTTCAATTCTGATATAAACCCTAAGAATTTACCCATGTTGACTTCAGCACCATATTTATAAACATAGTTGGATGCTAAGTAAACAGAAAGCATAGCATCTATGTAATTTTCTGGGATGTTAGCAACAACTTCTTCCTTTGTTTGGGAAGAGATGTCAAATAAAACAGGAGGAATAATTTTTTCAATCAATAAATGGTTTTTAAACTTCAAATCATTGTCAAACAATTCTTTGCAATCGATCAAATCAGAGTTTAATTTGTTAATTGCAACTGACAATTCATCAGACAAAATTGAAATTGGTTTGCCAGTAGATTGGTTTAAAGCCCATAATTGATCAAATTCGGCAGCAGCATTATGGTGAATCTTTTCTTGGATGAACTTGACATATGCATCATAATATCCATTTTTATTAGCAACAAATTTGTTTACAAAATCGTCATCATTCAATGCAAGTGATGCAAGAACTTCCATGGAAGAAGAAGTGACCCCACCTTTGTTTGCAGAAGAATCCTTTACCAAAACAGCACCTGCTTGTTCCAATTTCAATCTACAATCTTGTGTGATAAATAAGTTTGCACCTTCAACAATTATTGGAATTTTGCTTTGACCTGTTTTTGAATCCAAAAACAAATCAATGTTGTTGATGTTAATTGAAGCTGGTCTACCACCACATGGAACAAATACATCAATTTTAGGCAAAAACTTAAACAAGTATTCAGAATGGAATTTGTTTCTGAAAACAGTACCATCAGAAACAGTGATTCCGTCAGCTAACTTAACGTTTTTGTCAGCAACAGAAACAAAAAATCCTTTGTCAGATAATAAAGACTTATCAAATTTATCAACTGTAAATCTATGCTTGGCTAATCTTTTTAGCTCTTGTTTGTTTAAGCCATTTGGATCAACGATAGTACCGCTTCCATCAACAATACCGACATAAATTTCATTATCAGAAGATAATAATATTTCATTGGAACCTAAATCACCATCTGGACCACCAGTTTGGAACTTTAATAAAGGTGTTTCAAATTTACCTAACTGTTTGTAAACTGATTCAACAAAAGTTCTGACAGATATAGAAGTCATTCCATATTTATCGTGAGGAATACCCCCTAGTGTGTGAGATTTTCCAGTTAAAAATGATTTCCACCAAGAACAGCCTCTAGACTTTGCATATAAAGTTGCAAAATCACAGAAACCAGCAGTGTTTTCATCAGGTCCAAAAAACAAGATTTCCTTCTTACCGTACAAATCAATATACTTTGGAGATTCGTATTCCAAGATATCAATTATGGAGTCACAGTATTTTTCAAAGGCATTCTTTGTAGCCTCCTCGCTTGTGAAACCAAAGTTCATTAAAATAACACCTTTAGAGCCTGATTCTGGAATGTCCTTGTTTTTCTTTTGTTGTGTAAATGCTAGATTATAGTTTTCCTCTAACATAGACTTTTTGTTAAGTTCATAACTGGCCTTACTTAAAGATTTGACAATTCTGATACCTCCTCTAGCAATATCATGGAATCTTATATGGAAACCTTGGAAATGAGAACCAATGACAAAGAAAACAGCAAATGGAACTTCTGGGAAGATTAAAGATTTTTTGTTGAAGACAAAAGCAGGATTTAATCTAAATGAAATAGCTAATTTTTCGTTGATGAAAAAGTTAGTCTTCAAGATGGAATCATTAAAGGTTTTCAAAGTTTTCAAGATCAAATAATCTGGAGATTGGTCATCCACATTGGCTTTTAAGTACTCGTCGAATTCTTCATTGGAATTGAAAGGTTCAATACCATTCAAAATTCTTTGGTAAGACAAAGTTTGTTCTAAAATGTTTTCTTTTGGTTGTTGACTCTTTGGGTAATGAGTTAATGCAAATGTTTTAAACAACTTCACGACCAACTTTTTGTATTTAGCTAAAACACTCGCAATTAGCTGTTCAGAAAATGACTGTTGCTTCAAAATCTGTTGATAAGCAGCCAAAACATCGTTAACGTGTAAATCTGCTGTTAACAACTCAGCACCATTGTTGTGGAATGATAATCTATCAATAAAATGGTAGATAAAGGAAGAAGCAATCTTGAAATATGATTTTTCTTGAGGGGATAAAACAAAATCACTCTCTTCAGCTGAAACTATCTGCTCAACAATTGGAAGACAATAGATTAATGAAGTTTCCTTCAAAATCTGGGATAGAGTGTTTTGCAAGTTAGTAATATGGTCATTTTCGTTTTTGGTGAAGTAAAAAGAAAACAACAAAATGTCAGAATAGGTTTCCAAATGAACTTTGTGGGTTTGGATCTTGTAATAGCTTAAAAGCTGGTTGAATAGTTGGTAGAAATTAGTCGTGGTGTTTTTCTTGAATGAGATAATTAATCTGAATTCCTGATTTTCTTGGTGACCAGTAGATGAAACAAATTTCAAGTAAGGACCACTTTGTTTCTTAACTGTGGTGGAGGCTATTTTGATTTGTTCAACAATTTTGAGATTAGCTTCAGCTTTGTTTAAATGTTGCGCAGCCTTTGAAACAACAACTATGGAAAGACTACCTAACAAAGTTTGAAAAGCTTCCAAATGAAATTCATCTTTATCGGTGGAATCCAAAAAAGTCTTATCAATGAAGGAAAATCCTTCATCAGAGGTGGTCAATAAGACTGTTAGCTTCCCATTAGACAATTCTTCGGTGATGTCTAAAGATTTTTCTTCAGACTTTAAGCCTAGTTCGATTTTTTTCAAATATAACAAAGTGATTATATTGGTTAGCAAGGAAAGATCCTCAGCAAAGTAGGAAATAAAGTTCTCAAAATCCTTTGCGGACTTAAAAATGTTAATAAAAGAACTCAATTCTCTTTCGAGCAAAGCCTCAGGAATGATTCCTTGTGAATCTAAGGTATCGATAATATCGTCATTTGAAATAGAAACGCTGCTAATGTGGCTGCTGGCGTAATCTTGGGTGGAAGATACTGATAAAGTAGCAATATCAGGGATACCAGAAGAAGTCATTTTTGTTTGTTTAAAAAGGAGTTGTTTATGAGGGAGCAGAAAAGGGTAATATGTTCTTATATTAAGAAAATACTGTTGTTGGTTTTCCGAGTAAAAATTCTTATTTAACAAATAACATTCATAATCAAATTAAAAAAAAACAATTAACTTATTCCATCTAACCTACCGTATCTTATATATACGCTGTCAAGAAGTCAACCAATTTTTTGTTTAATTTTTTGTGATCATTTATTTCCCTTTATTTGCTTTACTGTGTCATTTTGTTAAAAGGAAAAACGGGTACAAGGACAAAAAAAAGTGCAAGTTATTACTTTTTAGTAAACATATTGCTTTTTGGCTCAACTTTCTCTCCTTATCATACAATCAATTGTTGACATGTAAATAATTATGACACATAAATTCACAGAAAAATTAAAGCTTCTTAGTAGGGTTAAATTCCACTTCTTTTTTTATTAGTTTAAAATGAATTTAAATCAAATGGAGATCAAATCGCGTCAGTAGGTATAAACAAACTAAATAACAAAAAAATAAAAAAAAATGTGGCACGTTTGCAATATTCGTAACCAAAAATAATAATAAATTGTTTTTCAGCCGCTCGCTAAATATAGAAGTGGCCCTTTCAAAGCATTCAACTTCTTTCTGTTGGCGGAATAAAAAATGAGTTATTTTTATGTTTTCTTGGCCCTTTCTATGCCTGTCCCTTTTAGGAGACAGGTGCTGAAAAAACGGATATCAAACTCCTATCGAATTGAAAAACAAAACACAAACAAACAGTCACGTGCATTGTATCGGAAATAACATTCAAGATATTTTTAATTTTTTTTTTTCTTTTTAAGTTTTTTTTTATTTTATTTTTTTTCTTTTGCATTTCCCACTTAGGCAATAGCAGCTACCATTTCTTTTTTCTTTAGTCAAGTTTTTTTTCCCAAAAAAAAAAAAGAAAAAAAAATTTTCCGCTTACAGAAAAGAAGCGCTGTGAAGAACAGTATTTCTGAAATAGTTGGAGAGTGAAACGCATAGCAGCAATAAACCTGCCAAGTAGTTTTGTTTAACAAAAAGAATTCTTAAGCACAGCTGTTGCAGTGGTTTATCTCTAAAACCAATACAAAATTTTTAGTTTTTGCACTAAAGAAACTGCTTTTAAAGATATATCTGTATATATCTATTTGCTACAGCAAAAAGTATTTTTTTTATTCCAGCTAGCAAGGGCTACAGTAGACCAAAACGCTTTAAGCGGCAGCCTGTGTAGCGAATTCCACCCTATAATCAAAAAGCATATACATTATTGAAGCGGATTTTTTATAGCATGATGAATACCAAAGGCAAGGAATCAAAGTTTAAGATCATTAAACACAATGCTGCCGGTGACGGATACGGAGCAGTATATAAAAGCAAACGGAATGGGCTTTTTAAAGAAAACAGCGCGAACCAGGAAGAGGATTTGGGAGAAAAACAGGATGGTGACAGAGATGAAGAATCTGAGAAAACAGATAACAATTCTTTGAAACCGTTTGTTGAAAAACTAATGTCAACACCGCTGCATTTCATGAGATTTAACACCAAACTGGCTGTTTCAAATCATAATGGTGAAGATAAGTACATAATCATCGGAGATAAGCACGAAAGCAAACAGGCATCCAGAGCGTCAGTTGTTGCTGAGAAAGCTGAGGAAACGAAGGAAGTTTACAGACCAAAATCACTCGCTGAGTCCCTTCTGAACTACATTGCCCCAAGAAATAGCAAAAAAAGTGACTCTAAGATTGGGCTGAAACGTAAGCAAGACAGTGACGATGTTGCGGATGAAAACGGAAGTACCTCAGCTACCAAAAAGCACAAGGCTGATTTTCCGGAACCTGCCCCTGAGGATAAGCTGAGTTTATCTCACCGTCCTGCTGGGCTAAGCGAGTCGGAAGAAGAAACACCTATAAACAGCGATGTGAGCAACGATGTTGATATAGGAGAAGATTTAGGTGATGATATAGGCGAAGATTTAGGTGATGAAATAGGAGAAGATTTGGGGGAAGATTTGGACGGACACAGTGGGACGACTGTTCAGGGCGGCACTGCAGAACCTGCGGAAGAGGAAATCAGCAGTATGTTGCCGGAAAAGGACACGAGTGAAAACTGGAGCCAGCAAGCGGAAAGAACAGACTCCCATTCGGAAACCTTCTCGCCAGAGGGACAAACGGAAAGAACAAACTCTCCAGAAGGACAAACTGAAACAACAGACTCCCCAGAGGGACAAACAGCCGTCAGCACGCCACAAGCAGATGTGGCTGTCCCCGAAATTGATTTCAAGAGCATCCTCAAACAGAAGCTGCAGACCCCGCCAGGCATTGAGGAATGCTCGCCGATAACCATGAATCTCGCCTCAGACCATGGCTCAAAATTTGAGCCGTATCTCATAACCAAAAACTGGCACTGCCCCAGCAACAGCAACAAGAAATTCTATCCTAAAGGGCTCATAAACCACGGCGTCACGTGCTACATCAACTCCGCTGTGCAAGCCATGCTTCATATTCCCGCAATCCAGAACTACCTGATGGATCTTTTGAACCACCCAGAAAAATACAGCATGATCGGTAAAAACTCAGTTACCTGGCACCTTGCTGAAACGTCAAGAAAAATGTGGGCTATGAACAGCGGAAATTACTATGATCCAAAAAAACTGATCAGCAGACTGCCGGATATAAACTGCATGATGTCGGAGTGGGAGCAGGAGGATTCACATGAATACTTTATGTCCCTGATGTCACGTTTGCAGGAGGACTCAGTTCCAAAGGGGATCCCTCTTGTGCAGTCAATCATATACCAAATATTTGGTGGAAAGTTCAAGCAATCCATCAAGTGCGGCTCCTGTGCCAAAATTTCAGTCACAGAACAGATGTTTTATGATCTCTCGGTATTCCTGTCGAAGAAAAAAAAGACGTCAAAAATAAACCTTAACGACTGTGTTGAACAATTTTTCCAGCGCGAAAAAATAGTGGACGGATATAACTGTGAAAGCTGCAAAAACAGCAACAAAAACTCTGAAAAACAGATCCAGATCATTGAGGAGCCCGAATACCTGGTCATCCACCTGAAGAAATACAAATTTGATGGTCTGGAATCTCACAAAATGAAGCAGAAAGTGAACTTCAACAAGTACCTTGATCTCACACCTTTCAAGCATCTTCCTGAAACACCATCCATATATCAGCTGACCTCAGTTGTCTGCCATTCTGGAAGATCACTTTCATCAGGCCACTACATTGCACACACACTGCAGCCAGACCAAACCTGGGCCACATACGACGACGATTACATAAACAAAATCTCCGAAGCAGATGTTCTGGAAGTAAACGATGCTTACTACCTTGTTTATGCCAAGCTTACTCCAAAGAAAGATCTCTGTGATATTAAAGTAGAAACATCATCAAAGCAATCTTTTTCTCACCAGCAGGAGCAGCCACTAACTCCGATCTCCAAGGCAAAAATGGCCAGGCAAAAAAAATTCAAATCCGGGCCACTCTCGCCTCGTGACAAGGCAGCTAGTCACAAGAACGTATTAGACGCCAGACTTAAGCTTTTCAGCAAGGCAAAGCATCAAAAAAATGTCAAAAAAAACAAGAAGCTCAACAGAAAAGGGTTTAAAAAGTTCTAAAACCAGTGGTGGCATTTTTGTGGTTATGATTGTTATATAAGTTTGCCTTTTTTTTTTTATTTTTTATTTTATTTTTTTTTTAAATCCGCAGCAAAGAAGCAAAAAAAAACGTTTCCTATCTCCGCGCTAACTGGCTACTCCAGCAGCCCAAAGACATGGAATGTATGTACAAGTAATCAGGCACGTGCACCACAAACGTCTCATTTAACTACCTTGATTCCCATGCTTTTGGCAACATTCACGATGACTCTGCATATCTGCTCCATACCGAGGTGTTTGTGTTTTTCATCCTGCTTTTTTATTTTTGCAATCTCATAGACGTGTTTGACAGAAACCTGCCCTAATATTTCACTTCCGACCTTACCCGAACCCTTCTCCAGACCAGCGCACTTAAAGAGCAAATGCCCAGTAGGTGGTGATGAGATTTTAAATGTGTAAGTTCTATCTGATTTGATCCAAATTTTCACCGGAATAGGAACATCAGGAAGATATGGAGAAGTGACTGCATTAAACTCTTTACAAAAGTCAATAGCCTTCACACCCTTTGAACCCAATGCTGGCCCAATTGGCGGGGTAGCGGTTGCTTTTGTTGCATTCACTATAAGCTTTACCATGTGCACCATCGGTTGCTGAGACATTTTTGATTAGTTAAGTATGGTTTCTTGGGGTTTTGTTTGGATAGTTATATGGATTGATGCATCAGATAATTGGGAAAAATTTTTTTTTTATTTTTTTTTTTTGGTTTTGTTATATTTTGAAACTTTGTTTATCTCCGACAAACAACTCATTAACCACTGCATGTTTAGAGGACAAGGTGAAATATATGAATATCTGTTTCTTACTCGAAGTATTTATTTCATATGGTTTATTATTTAAAGCTTAATTGTTGGTTTGCGATGAATGTTTGTTTTTTTTTACATTTTTGAATTGAAACTTCTCATCACCTGTTGAAACAGCAATGTATTAGGGATGGTTTATCAAAGCTAAACCCGTTAAGAAATACTGGACCATGAACAACGTGTGAAAAAAGATCAACAATGGACCAATTATTATCAACAAATGCCAACTACAGGTGTGAAACCTTTGTTTAACACATTTAAGTCTGCTTAGCCTTTTTTTTAACACTTTTGAGGTTGCTTAGACTTTTTGCTTGATTGATTTTTTTTTTAATCAAATCACTAGATTAGCTCTGATTCAAGCATGACGCTTGTGTTACAACACCGTTCATTACTAAGAGTGCATTCTTCTGCTTCTTTGTTTTCTATATATAGTTTTACTGTTTGCTGCTCCTTGTTCATAATGCAAAAAACATCTGTATGCTTACATGCACTTTCTATCATTTCTTTTTGTTTTTTTCCAAGCCAGCAATGTGAGCAACACTCTGGTCAACAATAGTATGCTCGTGAGTCTCTTTATTACTGATAACAGTTCCTTTATGATCAACGTAGCACATTTTAATGCCTTTGACAAATGGATCCTCCATGATTTCATCAATATTGGCTCTTCTAGCAGGGGCTAAGTCAACCATTCTCCCAATGATATGTCTTGATTCTTCTGGAAGTTTATGCAGCAAAGATTGAGGACCAATCTTCATGTCATTAGGATTGCTTGGATTGTTGCTTGATGCAGGTTGCGAATTGCCAGACACGGCTTGGTCATAATTAGGAGGGTCTGCTGGTCTGGATACTAACTGGGAGAGAGAGTCACAATCTCTTCCAGAGCAAAATAGTTTAAAAGAAGAATCCTTTAGTTTAGGAATTTTCCATGGGAACTGCTTTATAGTTAAACAAACAAAGATCATGGGAACAGACCATATATCAACAGGTCTAGGATCATACTTGCTAAAAATACAAACTTCCGGAGGTAAGTAAGGATCAGAGCCCACAATTCCTGAAGCTGTAACAAGTTTGTTGCTTAGAGGATAACTGAAAACAACTGCAGCCCCAAAATCAATCAATTTAACAATACCATTTTTATCCACAACACAGTTGTCCAGCTTTAAGTCTCTATGTGCAAGACCTATAGAATGCAAATATTCAATCCCATTTAGTATTTGTTTAAAACAGCAATAAATCTCAGGAGAACTCATCTTGTTACTGGTAACAATTGCAAAAAGATCAAAGTCACAATATTCCATAACTTGTAACATTCTGTTGTTTTCATAAACTAACTCAACTGTTTCTATAATATTTGGATGCTTCAAAGTTGTACCAATACAGTACTCCCCAGTTATTTTCTTAATGTAATCTCGTTTCTTTTCATTTTCATATTTTGCTCTAAACTCTTTAACAGCAAATGGTTTTTTGTCAATGACCCTATTGACAATGGACACGCTCCCTCCTGCTCCTGCTCCCAACTGATTGCCTGTTCTAGTATATCTTTTAGAAAATGGAAGATGGGATGTGTGTTGCAAAGCCTGTTCTTGTAAGCCATGTGTAGCTTGGAATTTTTTACCCGAGGAATTAGCTGCTGAGTCAGTAGACGCTAATTGTGAATTTGATGCTTGATACAAAATATCAGTATTTCCTAAGGAAGAAGGGCCCTGGAATGTGCTGCTAGAGAAAGAAGACTCAGATGGTTTTCTTTGGCCTACATCATCTTTTAAATCTCTGTCAGGATTTTCCGAGTTACTTCCAGCAGAAGAAGAAATTGCACTTCCACCACTCGTCTGCTGTTGATTCACAACTGCATGAGTATTAAATGTTGAAACGCTTGGAGTGCCCGTGTGATTTGTACTATATCTATCATTGCTTGGAGATGATCCTGTTTGCAAGTTTGTTGATTTCTTAAAAAATTTAACAAATGAATGATTGCTTTTTGCAGACTTAGGAGTTGATCCGCTACCAGAAAAACTGTTTCCGTTCAAACTTGACTTTACCGATATAGCATTAATGTTTTGTGTATTTACATTTGGAGTCCTTGAAGGGTTAAATATCGATGCTTGTCTTGTACGGTTTGGAACCTGTAAGTCTTCTTCAAAATTATTTGAAGCTTTTTCAGAATCACCTGCACCTCTTACTCCAGATGAGGAGGAAGGTGCGGAATAGGATTGTCCGTCATTAACAGCTTGAGGATTAATGTTTTTTAAACTTGATGTCAACTTAGAAGATGCGGATGAAGCAGATTTGGGAGAAGATGACATTGATTGATCTTTTTTAGAATTAAACAGCATATTTCCAATTGAGCCTGTTCTGCTAATCATGGTTGTCAATCCAGAAGAATTTCCATTTAAAGAAAAAGATTGCTTTCTGTTAAATGATGAGGAGTGATTAATTGTTTTTGAATTGTCTTTGTAGCTAGAACTTCCAGCAAATGGGTTTGTAGAGCCTTTTTTTGCCGATGAAGAAAGTGATGAGCTTCCAAAACTATGTTCGTTGGTCCATGAAAGATTTGACATTTGCTTTTCATGCAACTTCTGTTTGGACAAAACAAATCTAGGCTCAACATTAGCTACTTGAGGAGATCTTATGACATTTGAATTAATCTGCGAAACATTTGCTGGCATGAGATCTACAAAAGATCCACTTGTAGAGTTTGAGCCCAAAGAACCATTGTGAGACGACTTGTTATCGTCATAAGCGTTTCCGATAGATTCATGCTGCAACATGGATATGGCTGTTGTTGTTGTACCGTTGTTATTTTGAGTATTCAAAGAAGATGGAGGTTGATCTGGAACAGAATATGGTATTGAGGAAGACAGTGAAGGAAAATTTTTTTGGGAAAATGATTTGTGTGTATTTCTTCTGGTGACGTTGTTATTTGAGGATGTTGAAAGCAAAGAGTCTTGGTTTTGAACACTTGAACCAAATACCATAGTATGTGCGTTGTTAGTGGCAATAAAAGATTGGGAAAATGGTGAATCAATGTTTCTGTTGTTCAAACTAATGTTGTTAAACCCTTTAGTAAGAGTTGTGTTTTCTTCTTCATCTTCAGGCACACTTCCAGATCCCTCTAGTGTTATTTTCTTTTCAAAAATATGAGTCCCATTAGAATCTGTATCCTCGTTATTGTAAGAAATATTAACTTGGCTGCTGTCTTGTTGTTTCAATAACTCTGACAAAGAAGACTTGTTCTTTGTCGGTTCTGGTCTACTGTTAAGATTATCTGACATTATTTGCCTATGAATACAAGACTTTTAGACTCGGTGTTTAACTTCAACTTCAGTGGGCTAAATATCCAAAAATAAAATCCTTAGTTTTAATTTTCTTTTCCTTTAAAAACCAAAATTTAAAAGTTAATCAGCTAGGGGGAAAAAACTTTAAACCAAGAGTTTTAGTAAAGCTGGCTTTAGTAGTCAGATATTAAATAAATGAAATAAAATAAATGCAACTACGCTGTATAAGCTAAAACAAAAACAAGATATGTTATAAATGTCGTTATTGCTTGTTTATTTATGGTTGTTTCTAGTTTTTCTTTTCCAAAACTTACCTTTCCAAAGTAAATAAAACTTCAAATGACTAATCAAAACGGCTTGTTATATATTGGAAAGTAAATCTTAGCCGCTGGGAATGGGTGTTTTTTTTTTTTTTTTTTTACAACCACCGAAAATCTATGAATCGGAGATAAATTCAACTTTTCAATCCATTTTTAAAAATAGCCGTACTGATCTATTTTACCGAGAATTTATAAAAAAACAAAAAAACCAAAAACGTTTTTTATAAATGGGTAATCACCTGACTAACAAAACATTTAAAATACGAAAATGACTAAGAAGTAATATCGATGTTACATTATCTTATCTAATCAAGTTTATTAACATTGTTGGATTTAGAATGTTAATATGAAACATTAAACGCTAAGTACTAAACGTTTACCGACGATAGTGTTTATTAAAGCATATCCGGACTATTTTTTTTTCTTTGTGCAGTGAAAAAGAACATAGAAGTGTAGTCCTACTGGAAAAGAAATGTTTTTACTTACAATTTGATATACATAAACGTTCCTTTAAATCATTTCTTTTAGCTCAGCATAAGCTTTAGTTAATCTTTCAATTTGTTGTTTCAAATCATTTATCTCTTTATCTTTCATGTTCACTTCATCGATGTTTGCAGAATTGCTGTTTCTGGCTGTGAAAATATCAGATTGCACATTTTGATTAGTAGTTTCAGAGTCAAAATTGACGTTTTGGAAGGCATGAGCTATGTTTGAGACGTTTTCTTTAATGTAAGTGTCAAAATCATCAAGTACGACATTATATTCAACAGTTTCTTTGCTGTTATTTAAAACATTAATCATATGTGAATCCTCACATACTTTGCCAAGATTAGGTAAAGTTATGAATTCAGTACCATTGCTATTTGACTTTAAAGTCTCACACCATACATCATCGACAAATATACCTAGTGAATTTTCTTCTCTAACGTTGAGACCCAAGGGAGTACCAACATCTTTTATAACCTGGGAAGTATTTAAGTCAACTAATAAGCAAGATTGGCCAAGCTTTTTTCTACCCATAACTAAACTTGTTGAGTCCATTGTCAATTTTGTAGAGTTACATCCTTTGGCAACAACTCTGCATGAAACAATTCCTCTTCTCAATAAATTGAACAGAGAATCATTGGACAGATCCAAATCCTGTTCTGCAGAGCAATTATATAATGCAACTTGTGCATTTTGACTGTTTCCTTGCATAGTTAAAGAATGCAGGTTTGCAATCTTTCCTTTACCTAATCTATAAACCAATGGTATTTCCCATAATTCACCATTTTTTAAAACACAGATGGCAAACCTTGACGCTGAATCAATCTCAATCTGCAAAACTGCTTGTGGAAGAGTCAACTTACTAACAAGAATAGGTCTTTCTACTGCTCCTTGTGCAAAATGATCTTTTTTCTTTTTTGAGCTACCCTCACTTTTTAAATCTTCATCAGTAACAGTAGACACAAAGTTATAACAACATATATTCCCATCTTCACCGCTAGAAAGCATTACAGACTCAGATCCATCCCAAGAAACATCTTTTACTCCAACTCCCTGGTGATCATTGAATACAAAAATAGGTTGTGTTTCAGATGTGCTGTCTTCACGTACCAAAGAGGAAATTTCCCAAAGGGCAAAGCGACCATCACCAGAAATGGTAACAATATATCCTTTTTCCTTCATGTACTTTAGTTTCTCAATAGCCATGTAGTGGATATGACCCATGCTAATAGTGTTTATTAGACTTCCAGAAGAGATATCATAGACATAAAGTAAAGTACGACCAGGTTTAGCAGCACTACCAATTAAATATGTGTCTCCTATCAAAATTATGTTGGAAAGTGGCTCCATTGTTGTCAATCTTTGTAGCACAGCAATCTCGCCTGTTTTATTGGAGCTCATAGTAGAACTAGTAGTTGAAAAGGATGAGATATTTGGAAGTTTGTAGCTATTGATTATAGCTTTGTCTTTGAATGACACAAAGACAACATCTCTGCTGCTGTTTTGGCAAACTGAAAGCACATTAGATGATTGTTTCAGTAGATATTGAACACCTAGGGTTTGAGGATGTAGTGATGATATACCTACACCAAACTCAGTATGAAAAATTACCTTTTCATCCATTTGAATATTGTTTTGTATTTAAAAGAAGGTGGTAGATACCATCATATTTTTTTCACAGATCAAAATCGCTAATATTTACTTTAACATTTATCAATGTTTCATATAGTTATTCTGAATTGTACAGTTTTTACATTTAGTTTTAACAAAAATTTAAGCAATAAAAATATGTCCCAAACAGGTAATTAATGTGATCACGTGAGTTTTTTGCTACTAACATTTTAATCAGGCCTACGCAAAAAATTAATCAAAAAAAAAAAAAGAAATTTTAATTCATATGTTATCAGCTTCAGTTTATATCCAGATATCATTTTGTTTTAAAAAATATATATTAGCTTCATTTAGTTATAGAGAATTATAATTTTGATAGTTATATTAAAATATTTGTTTCTTTTTTTTTTTTTTAAGCGCCTTCCAATACTTAACAGCAACCAAACTTTGAAAAAAATCCGGAATTCTCATTTCCTTCAGATATGTTGTCAGAGTGTTGTAGTTGGTTGTTTTTGATGGCATTATTCATGTAGTAACCTTGATGTTGGTTATTAGCGGTATTGTTGTAGTAATTTGCAGCAGGCCCGCCGTTGTTATTTGAGTGTTGTTGTTGATTATATTTATTGTGGCTTAGAGGACGAGGATTGTTTTCAAACATTTGACCTCCTCTGGTACCAGCAATGTTCATTCCCGCATTTCCTGAGTATCCTGGATGTTGTTGTTGACTCATGTTTTGATATGTAGCAACTTGGTGCTGTTGTTGCTGCTTTTGTTGTTGTTGCATGTATTGTTGCATGTATTTTTGTTCCAGCTGTTTTTCATAGGCTTCATAAGAGTTTGGATCTAATTTGACTTCTTGCTGTGAAACAGGTTGTCTTTGAGGTTGATTGTTTGCTGCTGAAAAAGCTGCTGCTGCTGCTTGCTGTTGAACTTCGTTGTTCGATTGCTGCTGCTGTTGTTGTTGTTGTTGCTGCTGCTGCTGCTGCTGTTGTTGTTGTCTTTTTCTCTTTTCGTTTGGAGGATTTGGTCTTCCATATCCGTGAAGGTTTGGTTTTTTGTTTATAGAATAATCCCAGCCGGTTCCTCCATTCAAATCCATCCAATCATAATGGCCATCAATCTTCAAGTCTTGATCCTTCAAAGCACTAATTAGCAATTGTCTGTAGCCTTCGTAGTCTGGAACTTCTTCAAATTCTAAATTTCTTACAATATCCAAATATCTACCAAACTGAATTGGAACTCCCTGAGCTAAGTCATAAACATTTGTTTGTCTTTTTTTCTCACCAATCTTTTCATATTTCTGTTTGTTATTTGCAGCCTTCAATCCCTGCCAAGGTAACTGGCCTCTTAAGAAGTAAAAAAATACGTGTCCTAAAGCTTCCATATCATCTCTTCTGGATTGCTCTCTGCCCAAATGTGTGTTGATAGACATGTATCTTGCAGTTCCACTCAATGATTTTCTTTCTCTGTATGGAATGTGTTTTTTAGTTTTTGGATCTCTGTACAATTTAGCCATTCCAAAATCAATTAAATGAACCATGTTCGCTTCATCTGATCCAGGTCTTCCAATCAAAAAATTGTCTGGCTTAATATCTCTATAAATTAAGGAATGAGCATGTAAGTTTTCCATTAAAGAAATCATTTGCACAGCGACTTGAACGGTGGTTTTGACACTAAATCTTCTACCACACCATTCAAATAAGTCTTCCAAAGATGGTCCCAACAAATCAATAACCAAGATGTTATGTAGGCCTTGCTGTCCTAGGTAATAAGCATTTGGAACACCTTTGCACCCAGCTAAAATTCTGTAGGTTTTGTATTCTTCTCTCAATTGAGGAGCTTCGGCTTTTCTTGGCTCAAACTTAATAGCAACAGGAATTCCATTAATTAAATTGATACCTTCAAACAATACACCAAAAGAACCTTCTCCGATTTTTTTTCCTACTCTGTAATGTAATCCAACTACTTTTTCTTGTCCAGACGAAGAAGCTGGAGTTGGAGTCTTTTGTTTCATTCCAACAGCTTGGACGTTGGCTTGGGAAGAAACATTGCGTTGGTAGTTGTTAAAATCGTTGTTGCTTATGTTGCTTTGTAATTGATGTGGTGGTTCGCTGTGACCAAGAATGGCACCTTCAGTATTCTGAACACTGTTAGAAATGTTGAGATCTTGTTGGTGAACAGTATTTGTAAGCACAGCAGCAGAAGAATCCATTTTCTAAGAAATTAAAGATGTCAAATAAAGAGTTGTTACTTTTGTACTTTTTTTTATAAATAAAAATATGGGTTTTTTTATTTTTAGCTTCCTCTTTTAAAAAACTAAAAGAAAGGTCTTCAAAGGGGGTTTTTTAGAACAAACAAAATCTTAGTCTAATTTGAATTGGCAAAAATACTTGGAAAAAGTGATAGAAAATCAACTTTTATAAGTAACCTGGTTTTAGCGAAGTTGTTATGTTTTGTCCTTGTTCTACCTTGTGAACCTTGGCTTTGGTGTAAACAAAGTATGCCTAAAATGCTAATGTTGGAGTCAGAGCAGTTTGGTAATTTAGTTATAAAAGAAGATATATATGTTAGCTTCTTAAAATTAACCACTTTAATTGGTTATTTTCGTTTTTATATTTGCTTTGTAGCTTAATTTCTGTCTATGGTGTTTCAGAAAAACATACACGTCCACCCTTACTCAAGAAAAAAAAATTAATATGTGGAAAAAAATTTTCTACCGGATCAAATCAAGCACATGATTTATTTTTAAAATGAGCTTTTTTTTCTCTCTTGATTTTTTTGTTAGCACGAAATAAAGCGGAGGATTTAACAAAATACATATTTTTGCAAGAACCATTGAGTTGCTAAAAAGGAAATAAATAAATAAAAGCTAAAATCGTATTTATTTACTTATTTATTAATATTAATGTTTTGGAAATGTTTGTAGAGTACAATTGGTTTTTTTTTTAATTTTTTGTTTCTTGCTTGTGTGTATATTGTGGTATGTGTGAAATAACAGTAATACTAGGCATAATGGTGAGGGGAGAGTATTTGGCTAAGTGATAAAACAGGATTGCACGTGATAAGGGTTTAAAATTTTTATTTTTTTTTTTTTAAAAAAAAAAACGTTTCTTTTTTGTCTCAGTTTTGCTTATTTTTGTCCGATTCTGATGTTTGTCTCTCCGTGATTTGTATTAAACGGTAATCATATCCTTTTCTTTCAGCATAAAGATTTTATTGAATCTTTAAAGTATTTACGCTTTTAAATGAATATTGACAGTAGCAACTCATTCAGATATTATTTTCTTAAACTAAACTGTATAACTATTTAGTGAATTACCTTCTCACCAAAGCTTAGGCTGATTGTATAATAGGAGTGCGCAACACAAGAATGACAGAGTTTCCAAACCATACTTTAAGTGAGAATGAGATTTCTTTTTTAACAGAAATTCCAAAATGTGAGCACCATTTGCACATTGAAGGAACCTTGGAACCAAAACTGCTTTTTGAATTAGCAATTAAAAACAACATTGTTTTGCCATCAGGTTTTCCAGCTACACATGAAGAACTAGCTGCTTCTTACGACAACTTTTCTAACTTGCAAGATTTTTTGGATGTATACTACATCGGTTGCAATGTTTTAATTACAGAAGAAGATTTCTACCAGTTAACTCTTGAATACTTGACAAAGGTTTCTAAGCAAGGATTAAAGCATACTGAAATCTTTTTTGATCCACAATCTCACACTTCCAGAGGATTGAATATTGACTTGGTATTCAATGGAATTCAAAGAGCCTGTGATGAAATTTTTGAAAGCTGTGGTATCACCACCAAGGTTATCATGTGTCTCTTAAGACATTGCAGTGTTGATGACTGTTCTGAAACAGTTGATTTGGCTCAACACCTGATCAAGGAAGGTAAAATTCATGGATTAGGTTTAGATTCTTCTGAAAAACCATTCCCACCTGAACTTTTTGAAGAAGTGTATTTAAAAGCAAAGGGCTTGAACCCAAATTTGAGATTGACTGCACACGCTGGTGAGGAGGGGGATAGTTCCTATATTACAAACGCTTTAAACAAACTTTCTGTTGAAAGAATTGACCACGGTGTCAGATCAATTGAAGATCCTAAGGTTATTGAAAGACTTGCCAAAGAAAAAATTATGTTGTCTGTATGCCCATTAAGCAACGTTGTTTTGAGAGTTGTCAAAAACGTTGCACAATTGCCAATCAGGAAGTTTTTGGATGCTGACGTTCCATTTAGTATCAACTCTGATGATCCTGCTTACTTTGGTGGTTACATTTTAGACAATTACTTGGAAGTTCAAAGAAGATTCAAACTTTCAAGAAAAGATTGGGCTGTTATAGCAACAAACTCAATTTTGGGTTCATGGTGTGACGAAGAAAGAAAAACTGAACTATTATTGCACTTGGAAACAGTTATTAATAATCACCATGAATTTTAAAAGATTGGATAGTTTATTTTGTAATGTTTCTTTCAAACCCGCTCTATGGTAAATAAAGCATATCTAAAGTGACTCTGAACTATTAAACAATTTATTCGCATTTTGATCGCAATCATCTATCGAGACTCGAAAAAAATTGGATTCCGTTTGTAACTTTATAAAAGCATCAAAAATAATGTAGTCCCAATTGTCAAAACCTGATAAGATCCAAAGTTTTAAATATACATATATATTATCCGGATAATCCTATAGATCTTTTTTTTGTTTTTAACATTATTTAAAATATCAAATATCAATCTTTTTTATTGCCAGTTGTGGTAACAGCCTTCTTCTTCAAATTGTTCAGTCTAATAGTTCTCTCAATGTCCATTTTGTTGTTTTTCTTTCCAATTTTTTCTCTTCTTTCTTCAGAATTACCACCACCACCAACAGTCAGTTCGACCTTGATCTTTCTATTTTCTATCATTCTCCCATTTTGCAACAAAGCTACATCCATTCTTTTTTGAATTTCAGATGCATAATTTGAATCATCAACGGTAATCTCTTCGCCATCAATCTCTACTTTAGCTTCTTCGACTTTGCCAGCTAAATTATCTTTGTGTGATTTTGGATGGAATTCTAAGAAAGCAATTCCCTTATCTGGTCTTAGTCTGATCAAATCTGGTTTTGAGCTTTTAAAAACTTTTTGTAGATCTGGAACTGTACATGCGTAAGGCAAGTTACCAACAAAAAGAATAAATCTTGCTGATAAAGCATTTGGTCCCTGTCTTGGACGCCCTTTTCTTCCTCTTCTGGTTTTACGTTTCTTTTTTGGAGGTTCTTCTGATGATGCTTCAACAGAAGGTTCAGGTGACGCTTGTTCTATTGCAGCATCATTATTTGTTTCGTCAGCTTTTCTTTTGTTTTTGAACTCAAGTGTTTTAAGCTGCTTCTTTGTTAACTTCTTTTCTTCACCCATAATTGCTTTATTTACCCTGGTGTTTGATGCATTTTGTTTGCCTTTCTAAATATTAAACATAGAATTTCTAAACATTTTTTTTTTTTTTTCACATCCTAATTTTCTAAAAAATTGCTTTTTATTTTAGGACTTAAAAAAAAAGAAAAAGAAAAAGAAAAAGCTCTTAACAACTTTACAATCGCTCAAGATTAAATATTAGATGAGAATATAGTTATTTCTTATCGCCTATCTAAGATGTAACGACTGTTATAAATTTATGTTGTTTCAGCTAGCTGGGAATGTTTTTCATGCTGTTTCAACTGGCTGGGAATTTGCTTTTTTTTCTACAAATTGGTGCTTCTACAAACGTATTCAGCTATTGTTGTATTTAAACATGTAACTATCTTAATTTCAACACTTCTTTTAAAATATATATCTTAAAAACATAGAGAGCTTGGTTTTCAATGGATAAAAATCATAATGAGCTTTTTATGAATAGGAAATGTTACGGGAGTTACAAAAAAAGCTTACGTGATTTGTTTGCAATGCGCGCATTTGACATTAAGTTGCTTTTATTGAATACAGTGCGTTTATATGACATATCTCATATCAGAAACCAACGAATGTCAAGTTTTACTATATTATCTGCAGTTTGTTGATGACGTATGTGAAACACAAGCAAAAATAGATTACTCGTAAATTGACAGCAGCTTAGTTATTTGACTTCTTCTTGATACAAACTCGTTTATACTTGACAGTTTAGTTATAA
This sequence comes from Hanseniaspora lindneri, assembly GCA_019649525.1. Classification (NCBI taxonomy): domain Eukaryota; kingdom Fungi; phylum Ascomycota; class Saccharomycetes; order Saccharomycodales; family Saccharomycodaceae; genus Hanseniaspora; species Hanseniaspora lindneri. Next base: position 123,497 of record JAFNJT010000005.1, read on the forward strand.
CCAAAAGTATTACGGTTTACTATACCATTCCAATTACATGCGTGTCTGATTCAAACCAAAAAGCTAGTAAAGCAGCATCAGGTGTTTTCTAAAAACAAAAAAAGCAAATAGTGGTAAGTGGAGATATATCAAACAATGTTCTCGCATCCGGAATTGACGCCTTTAAAATATGTTCAGTTTATGTGCATGTTTTCCACCCGCTATTGTTTTTTAAACGTATCAGCTACTTGTGATTACGGTACGACTAGAGCAAACTTTTGTAGTTGTCCTAAAACATTTTTAGCTACATTCTTGCTGATTTTGGTTAACAAACCTGAAAGTAGGCCTAGATCGAAAAATCAAGCAGATATTTTTTATCAATTGCAGCTCCCAAAGATAATTTTGTTCTTTTTTGTCAAAAAACAAACGATGTATACACTTTTTGTTTTATTAATTCAATCTTTTTTTTTGCCTTTAATAATGTTTTTTGTTTTTGAAATTTTTAACGTAAACAAAATTGTAAAAAAACAGAAATTTACTACTACGTTGTTTAAAAAAATGTAGTTTACTTTGCAAAACAAATACATTGCTGACGAATTCACCACCATATAAATTTTAATTAATGTTGTAGCTGGTTTATTTGGGCATGTAAGCTAAAGCTTGCATTTCCCTTTACGTATGAGTTCAATAGGCAGCTGATAGCTAACTTTTGAACTACAGAATTTTTTGTTATCATTAGCATATATTTCGCTTATACAGAAACCCCCTTGAGTATATAAATATCCGACTGCTTAGCGTTTGTTGCTAACTTCTAGTTTCTAACACTGAAGAGAGCACAATTAATATATTTGTTTATTATCTTTCCCTACCCTTATCGCTCTCCGCGTTTCCATTTTCTTCCACATCAACAAGATACACATCATTCGCTATCATCTTACCATGAAAAACATTATTATACTTTGAATACTCACTTTTGCAGATATTTATTGAAAATATGCAAAACACATTTATAAATTTTTGTATGAGATACTTGTTATCAAAAACAAAACTGTTTATATCCGGTCCTTTTAGAAGAAGCAATACTTGAATTACATTGAGAAGATAAAATATGCAAGACAGAATCTTGTTGTTGTTCACATTAACTACTAAAACTATAGATGCTACCAAAAAAAGAATGTTACAAATCAAAATATGTATTGAGTCTCTGTAAAAAGACAATGTGAACACACACATTAAGATATTGCTAAGCAGAACAGGTAACATTATGAACAGGTAACGGCGCACTAGCGGATTTATAAATTTACCATCTTCCATGATGTTTTTTTTTTTAAACAAAAAAAAAAAAAGACCACAACCTTAATACTATTTTATTGCTGCAGGTGACAATTTAGGTATTGGTTCAGTTTTTTCTCTGCTCAAAAAATAAATGTTCATCTTCAGCATATACTTATTTTGGCAAACATTTAATATTTTCAAAGAGGATAACGTCTATTTTGTCACTTTCGCATTATATATATGCCACTGTTATAGGTTTGTTTGTGAATATAAGGAGAATGCAAATAAATGATGAGTATTTTTTTTTATTATCACCCTCCACATTTTCCTGAAAAGATAAACCCAGGTGGTGTCTTTTATAATGTTCTAGACTGAATCCATTAATAAAGGCAACGAGGTCCAAAATAATAAAAGACAGTACTGTGCAAGCACTATGCAAATTCTAAGAACGACGCAATAATGCTAGCTGCTTTAGTGATTTTTTTTCCGAATTTAAAAAGTTCATGTGGAAGTTTTCAGTTTACACGCCTGCTTGTTGTAATATAAGTAAACATGCACACTTTATTATATTTCAGCAAAGGAATAGCACCCTACTTGTCTTTTGCAAAAAAAAAAAAAAAAAAAAAAATATGTTTTTTTAATGCGATAAACAGTAAAATCCACGTGGAATCTGTAGCAATGTGGGAATTCACTAGTTATATGAGCACGCCCTCCCCCATTTTCTTCTTTTAGTTGCAATTATTAACTAATATATAACATTACATTATTGGCACATGGGCCTGAAATATTATAATATTTTAAGATAACAATGCTGGTAATAGTCATCTAATATGTATACCTATTTTAAATCGATTTTAATAAGCACTTCATTATTGTTGCATGTTGACTTTAGTTGCGGTGTTATGTGACAGCTTATATAAGCACAATGTCTTTTTACAGCCAATGGATTAAACAGCACTGTCTATAGACTTTAGTGAAACTTCTTCTACTAAAAACACATCTTTGTATTGTGTGGAGTATTTTATAAAAAGTAAGACTACCAATATGGTTTTGTGAAGACTACTCTCTCTAAATATTAACGGCTAGAATGATAAAAACTACTCCCCATAAGAAAAATGAACTTTTATTGATAAATAACACTTCTAATGGCTACGAAGTTGCAGCAAAAATTTCCGAAAATGACTTTTTTTCAAACAGCAATAGCAGCATTTTTTTGCAAAATAACAGTATTGAAAGCGATCTCTTGTTTGAGTTTAACAGTCCTATAGCAAAAAATAACTATTTGAAGCTTGAAAATAGTTCTTTAAAGGAAAATGATTTAAAGAATGCAACTTCTGTTACATCAATTTTAAATGAAAATGAAAATTTTGAAAGCACGTTATCGGAAAACATTAATAAGCATCTTCTGCTGCAAAAATTAAGAAACGTTAGAGAACAGCAGCAATATAAACTCTTAAATGATCAAATTCGACATAAAAACTTGCTACGTGATAAACGCGACGATAATAATCAACAGTTCTTTTTTGATAGCACGCCTGTTTCATCGCCAGTGAATTTACACCATAAGACTTTTGCATCTTCTGAACTGAAAAAAGATACTCATGTTTCAGGTTTAAAAAATACCAAAGCCAAGGAGGTTAGCTTAAAATGCCAAGAAAATATGAACGACCCATACCAAGTTTAACAGCATGAGGAACAACTTTTTCTAGAAGAAAACTATGACAAACAGGCTTTAAAAATTGGCATGTGTAGCAATAAAGTTGATGATTCTTATGAGCTAAAATCAATTCTTTCAGAGGAAACACAGGAATATGGATCTTATGTTTATAACAAACATGTACTGGTGAACGCGAACAACTCCCTAGACACTCTTGAGAGCCCACCTTCATATACGTCCAAACTTTCCAGCGCTATGCAAAAACGCCAACTTAATGAACAAAATCAAATCAAAAACTACAGTAAACATGAATCTGGGCTCCAATGCCAGGAAAACAACTTATCAAGTTTGTTTGTTGAGCCAGATCTTTTTGAGGATGAACTAAAAGTTTTTGAAAACCCCCTCTCTTTAAATTCGCAAACAGAATCGCCTCCAAACTATGTGGACTTAATGAAAGAAAATCCAAGTTCCAAGCTAAACGCCAGTAATTATATTATTAATGATATTTTAACCACTGAATACAATCTTTCTAGTCAGTCCTATTCAAAGTTACTGAAAGCTAAAGGAAATTTAGAAGATTTCCCGAGTGATGATGGTGACCCATACAGTAGCTCGAGTGATGAAGAATTTCAAGTCAGCGTACCCAGAAACAAGGATAATAAGGCCAAATATCTGAGAAAACAAAAAAGAAACAGTCAGAAACTGAAGAAAAATAAGATTAGAGCATTTATTGGTAGCATAGTGGAAGTTCAGAAAGGATCATCAAAACCACCAAGTTCTGGCCACAACAATGCAAATGAAGAATCAAAATTGGCATCACAGCTTAACAATTATTGTAAACTTGACCGACCAAAATCAGATGATGAATGGCTAGCGACTCAACTTTTGGTTGATAAGTATTCAGTTCATGAAAGGAAGTATTCATCAGCAAGAAGGGATGGCAATTACATTACTTTGGCTCAACATAACATGAATGAAGATATGTTTGAAAGTAGCAGTGATGAAGAATTTTTTTCCAAATAAACAAATCAAAGAAAGCGGAGGTAATTGGAGCTGGCACAATATATATTGAATTTTCTCTATAATTCTTACGCTGGATCTATCTACTTAACTGTTTTCTTTTATTAAAAACATAGTTCTATTTTAAAATAATTTGGTTTTATTTACGTACCGCAAATAAAGGCACTACAACTTTTAGTAGACTAAGCGCATCCTCAGTGGTAGGCACACCGTTTTGATATGATTATAAAATGGACTCGAATATCTGGATCTTTTACTGGCACATATAAAATAGTATTATGTCTCTATAGGGAATCCTCTACTATTTTAGTTAAAGTTGATTGTGCAAAAAAAAAAAGACTCAATCAAGTTAAAGCATACAGAAAATATATTACAACCAAACTGAATGTCGCAAATCTTTTGAAATTTATATTAGGTTAAACTAACGCTCCATATTTATGTTATTTCCAAATTTAGAATACAATTTTTGTTTCAAGTCTTTCAGCACAACTTCGATTTCATCGACCTCTTTAGCCAACTCATCTTCTTTTTTATTAATTTCCTCCAAATCGTCCTCAAGTAACTTCAAAATTTTTGACACTTTCAATTTAATAAAGGAGCAATCCCCAAGATTATATGAAAGTTTTTCATCTTCATCCATAAGCTCTAATTCTAAAGAAAGCTCGTCAATATATTCTTTTTCGTCATGCAGAGAGTTCAGCACTGCTTTTTGTTTATCTTGTCTCAAAATCAACTTGGAAAATTCATTAATTCTGTCTTGATCTTCAACAGTAACTTCAATATCATTATTTTGGCCTTCTGGCAGCATAGACAAGCTTGACATCCGTATATTATTGCTATTTGGTTCCTACAAAAGGTTTCATTTAAAACAGAAAATTTTGCTGTCAAATTAAATTGTGCAACTTCATGAGTTGAAGTAGTCTTCATTTTTTTTCAAGGCCATAAAAAAAAAATTAATAATTTGAAAAAGTCACGTGAAATATTGTTTTATTAAAAATAAAACAAATGATAATAATCTTGTTGCTGATAATCAAGTTACTGAAAAGGTATTGACTAATTTTTCTTGTTTATATATTTGCTTATATTCAAGTTTACATACACATTTTATATTAGTTTTTAATGTTAAAAGTTTTACATACCTTCCAATCCTGACAAAGGAAGAGCCCATTTTTCTTTATCTGTCATGTACTCATCAAACAATCTTTTAAAGGCGACGCTCATGTTTTTAGCACCATCCTCAAACATTTCAGCAGATTCGGTTTTGGCAAAAGTTATTCTTAGGAAATTTGCTCTTTCCATAGAGAAATCTCTGCAAATGGTCATTTTATATCCCAAAACTGGCATGCATCCGGTTTCTAATAGGCAGCAGAGCAAATAATCCATAACTCTTTTTATTTGTAGCTTTTTCTCTGAACTATCTTGACTTGAAATCCACTCTTGCTTCATGTTTACAACAACAGAAGCAAACATACCACAGGATGGCTCCAACAGATCAAATAAACCATCTTTAAAAGCATCAGTCTCGTGAAGTGCCTTGAACAATACATTTCTTCTGTTTGTGTATTCTCCAGCGACTTTCATGCACCAATTTAACCATCCATCAATGATATCAGCTTTCTCATCAACTTCCTTTTGATATTTTGTTCCAAATTCATACAATAAATTGTTTGTTAAAGCTTGGGAAATCCCTGATGGATTTCTGGTGGTCATGAAAGAAATGTTCAAAAGTCTATCTATCAAAAATTTGTTTCCTGCAATGAAAGACAGTCTCAAACCTGGTGCACCAACTTTGGAAAACGTTTCCAGTCTTAAAACTCTTCCTTCAACATCAATTGTCATGTAACTAGGCTTTAAGCTTTCTTTACAAAAAGAGTCAACTGACATATTTTGATCATCAAAATACGAATTTTTCATTGGGTTAGATGGATCGAATTTTGGAAGCTGTAAGTACCCATAAGGGTCATCTTCTAAAATGACAACATTGTGCTTGGAACACAACTCATAGATTTTTTTTCTTTTTGAGATGGATTGTGTGACTGCTGTAGGGTTTTGACCTGTTGAAATCGTGTAAAGAACCAATTTTTTCTTTTTATCTGGGTAGTATTTTTCCCAATTTTCTAAAAGTTCTTCCATATAATCAGTATCGATCCCTTGTTGCTCAGGGTCATTTGTAACTTGTAATTTCAACGGCACACATGATCCATTTGCGTAAGTTACATGACCACATATGTTAACAAATGTAAATTCTTCACAGAGCATTGTGGTGTCCTCATCAATAAACAAATCACAACATTTGGATAAAGAATCTGAAGACCCTGATGTAATTAGAACATCCCAATTAGCATAGATAGGCTTGTTGATTCTGGTAATAATTTTTTTTGCAAAGGATTTCAAAGTTGGCAGACCAGCAGCATCTGAGTATTGAAATGCTCTTGCAATATCTGTTTCGTACTCCGCATCACTTGGATCAGAATATAAAGGAACACTGTACTCGCCGTATTGTTTTTTGTCATCAGAAGCTGACAGATCATTTTCTAGTTCTCCTAATTTTCCTGGCGTGTTTCTGTATTTCACAGAAACATTTTTGAAAGGGAACATCGTTTCATAAGGCATACCACCAGCCAAATATACTGGTTTCTCAGCTGGTTTTAAATCCTTAGGTAACCCTTTGATGAGATAGAATGGATCGCACACTCTTTGAGCATCCTTCTTGGATAATGTTGGTGTGAATAATGTTTTGAAATCATCATACTCTAATTCTAGTTTAACCGGTTCTTCTACTGTCATTGTTTATGGTGCACTGATGGACTTTTGGGTTTCAAGAGTTCTTTTTTTTAAAAAAATAAGAAACTTTTTGGTTTATCTGGTTTTTTTGTTTTTTTTTGGATTAAATAATTTAATATTAATATATATATGTTCTAACTGAAAAGAAAAAAAAACGAAACAGTGATACTACATTTCAAAGCATACGCTATTTTTATATATGCTATTTCTTCACCAATGCTACGATCTATCTGCAAAAAACTATTTTATCTAATCCTCATCTATTATCAAAAAAAGGCACCTAGAAATGGTATTTTCCCTACGCAATTAACACCGCTAGCATGAGTCAACAACAGTTAGCATGTTAAGTAAAAGTGAAAAAAGGTCAAAGTGTAAACAAGCTTTCTTTTCGGTACTTTTATTGGTTAATCTTGATAAATTTCAAATAAAAAGCCGACGGAAAACACGAAAGTATTTGGCGTTGGTTGACACATTGGCGTAGTATTAACAACGAGGATTTCGGAATTTAACACCGCCAGAGATAGGGGTTAATGTCCGAGTAATTGGGGTTCTTAATGTGCTGCTAGAAAAATAAATATTGTAAAAAAAGCGCTAACGCCGAGAATCAGTAGCTTTTTGCCGTTCATATCACTGTGCTTTTTTCGCAGATAAAATTTTTGTTCATGATATTTGGGTTGAAACAAAAATGTGTCATATGAGATACACGTGATCAGCTTGGTCTGTTTGGTAATTGATATGGCAAATAGCAGCAGAATACAGAACTAACTACTCATTACAGCTGCTTTTGTTCTAACAGATATACATATCTGGTAAATAAAAAATGTGGGAGTGTTTTGTTTCAAAAGCTATGTATGTTTGGTAAATAAAATGTGACAGTGGTTTGTTTCAAAAGCTATGTATGTTTGGTAAATAAAATGTGACAGTGGTTTGTTGTATTTGGTTTGAAAGGGGATGTGGTGGTGAGAGAACACATAGTGTTATTAAAATAAGAGAAGTTGATGATACAATTAAACATGTAACATTTAAACAAGTTATTTATAGTAAAATAAAGGTGGAAAGCAGTTTTCAAAAGACTGAATATCAAAATGTATAGTCTATGTGTTATATAGTTGTGCATATGTCGTCTTTCAATTCACATTCCCTCTAGACCAGCTGGAAGCAAATTCCATCTTTCTTTATCGGTCATGTACTCGTCAAAGAACACTTCTATTCCATCAGAAAGACCCTTGGCGCCCTTTAAAAACTCGTCCTCTGAGCTAGCCTTGGCAAAAGTAATTCTCATGAAAGTTGATCTCTCCATGGAAAACTCTTTGCTTACAGTCATTCTATATCCTAAAATAGCGACAGTTCCGGCTTCTAAAACGCAGCATAGCAAGTAATCCATAGCTCTTTTAATTTTGTTAATTTTAGCTTGTCTATTGTCAAGTCCATCTTCAACAGCAATGTATTCAGGTTTCAAATTAACAACAATAGAAGCAAACATTCCGCATGATGGTTCTAACAAAGTGAAAAGATTTTTTTGGTAAGCACTTGTTTCGTAGAGAGCTTTAAACAAGACATTTCTTCTGTGTGTGTATTCACCAGCAACTTGCATGCACCAATTGATCCAACCATCAGCCCAGTCTGCAGTGGAATTTTTTTTAATGTAATCAGAAGATAATTTTTCCAAGAAATTGTTTAAAAAAGTTTGAGATGCACCAGAAGGATTTCTGTTAGTCATGTTGTTAATATTGCCGAGTCTTTGAGTGAAATATGAGTTGGAAACAATAAAGCCCAGTCTTAGCCCTGGAGCTACAACTTTGGAAAAAGTTTCCAATCTCAAAACAATTCCTTCAGTGTCAAGAGTAATATAACTTGGCACCATGAGATCTTTAGCAAACTCATCTATTGTCACAGAAACTTCGAATGGGTTAGCTAAAGGATCTTTAATGTTAAATTTAGGCAATTGTAAATATCCATACGGATCATCTTCAATAATAAAAACGTTATGTTTCAAACACAGCTTATAAATCTCTTTTCTTGTCTCTAAACTTTGAGTCAAAGCGGTTGGGTTATGGCCTGTGCAAATAGTGTACAAGACAAGTTTCTTCTTTCTATCAGGAAAAGATGACTCAAAATTTTCCAATAGATTTTTTAAATAATCTACGTCAATACCTTGTGTTATTTTATCATCTGTTATGTTCATTTTTAATGGCAGTGGCTTACCACCATGGTATCTACAATTGTGCAGAACATTAGGGTAGGTAAATTCTTCACAAAGAACTGTAGTTTCTTCATCCACTAGTAAAGCAAACACTTTATTAAGTGAGTCTGATGAACCAGCTGTCAATACAGTGTCCCAATCTTCATAGCCTGGTTTGTTCAAAGCTGCGACAATTTGTTTGGTTTTTTGTAGCACTTCTGGCAAACCATTTGAAAATTGGTATTGAAACCCAGTTGCGATATCCATTTGTCCGTCAAATTGCTTGTAAAGCGGAATATTGATCTCTTTTTTATTCTTTGAATCATTGGCATAGTCAGAATCTTTAACACCTAGCTTTCCTGGTTCTCCTCGATATTCAATATTGATCTCCTTAAAAGGAAAAAGAGTTTCAAACGGAGTACCACCTGCCAAAGGAACAAGAGTTTCTGCTTGTTGAATCGATTCTGGCAATCCAACAACAGCAGCAAATCTACTTGTTTTTTTTCTCTTATCGTGGATGGAGATTTTTGATTCAAATTTCTGTTCAAAAGTTGTATAGCTGGTCATGTTATCTCTGTTTAAAATGAGTTTAGTTGTATGGTATGTTTATAATACTATACTCTCTACTTTTACAAATGACTATTTAACCGAACAACGCTACAGAGCTTTAAAAAAACTAAGCTTTATATATCAAATGTTGATTTAAATTTTCACATCAGCAAAAAAAATAGGTGTCAAACCTTATCAAGCTATATTAGATATTTACGTAGCGAAAATTAATAACGCATATCTTGTTTACTTTGTAAAGGCATTTTATTTAGATCCGGCTCTTCAAAAAAAAAAAACCAACCACAACAAAATAAAAATCAAAAGTTTATCAGTTTTAGTGCGTTAAGGCCGTGATTCTGTTGTTTTCAAAGATTGGAAGTAGTAAACAAACGACACTTTTAAAATGTTTTATCAATTGCAAAAAAAATTTCACCAAGTTAATAATTCCGATGGAAAATATTCGCGACTAGAAGTTTATAACTTAATTAGCATGCAACAAATAAGCACAATTTCAAAAAAAATAACCCCCCATTTAGCGTTTTAAAATAAAATTGGCTGTTATTATCTGTATACTTTTAATCAAATAAAAATCCCAGAGATAATAACAGTCAGTTGAAACGGTGAACCTAGAACTAAATAGGTCAATTTAGCATACTGCAGAGAATTCAGTTTTAGTTGAAGCTAAACCGAACCTTGCAAAACTTGTGACGGTCTTTGAGTGTACGGGGATAATGGAACCAAAACAGTGTTTCTTTAACTAGGCATCTCTACAAAAACTCAAATGCTTGCTTACACTGCCATAAACAACGGTCAGTCCTAACCATATGATTAAGGATAAATGCATTTCAAAAAGTGATGATCACTCGTTATTTCTGTAGAAGCAACCTAAAAATGGACATAAACTTGCTGTGATTGGTGATAAAATTAGCCATGATCGCTGTTAATGATAGCTATGATTGTTGTTGAGTCTAGCTGTTTCTTTTACAGCATACATGCCCAAAAGTCATAGCCTAGCTTTATTTTTGTACAGATATATAACCGGCTCGGCTCACGGCAATACTAAGAAGGCACAGGCGGTCAAAAAACCCTGCACGTGCTTTTAACTCAAGGAAATCTGTCGGAAATAAAGAATTTTAACTGCTCTAAAGGAGTAGTAAAGTTTGTGTTATTTCTAAGTTGCAAAAAAATAAAATAACACAGATTATCACTGCACTATAGAGAGCTTTCCTACCATATTTGTCAGATAATTAAAGTTTGTCGGATTTAAGCATCTATATGGTCTTCTTTCAGTTGTGCAAAACAAAATTTTTGGGCCCATTTTTAACAATTTCTTTTCGAAAAAAAAAAAAAAAAATTAGGGATTTTCTTTTTTTAGATGCGGATAATATTCAATTCTTTTTAGGGGCACTTGGCAAGCGAAAAATTTTCCCCTCAGAACTTTGCCACCCCCATCGTCTCATCTCCGTTAAGTTTTTGTTGAAGATATATTTAAACTTCTGACACAAAATGAAAATAAAGAAAGAACAGAAAAAGACCAAAACATAAAACCATTTTCAAAATGAGTGTTCAAAATCAATTTATCACATTCACTTACCCAAAAGGTCCAAAGGATGTCATTGTCACAGGTGATTTCTGTAAATGGAAAAAAACTACACATCTAGTCCCACAAAGTGACGGATCTTTCTCTTTAACCATGCCTTTGGTTCATAAGGCCATCAAGAAGGAAGATGAAGGGGATTTTTTTTACTTTAAGTTTATTGTTGACGACAAATGGACAATTGACACCAGATATGGTTCAAAGGTGCCACAAAGCTCGGCAATTGACCAGCCTAATAACTTCGTTAAGATTGACGAAAATTCAAAAAGATTATCCTCCTTCATCCCAGAATCTGTTTTGCCAGTATCACAAGGCAGCGCAAGCAGTTCTGGAGCTTCTTCAGGAAAAAAAAGAGTCAAAGTTAAAAGAAAAGTTAGAAAAAACAAAAAAACAGGAGAAACCAGCATTGTTTCTGAGGAACAGCAGTTTGTAGATGAAGCTAATGAAGACCTTTCTGGCAATGTATCCACTTCTGCTTCTCCTGTGCCTGTTGAGGAACCTTTACAGGCTGAATCTAGTGTCCCTGTTGCTGAGGAAGTCAGTGATGTTCCTTTAAAAGCTGAAGCAGCTGAGAAAGAATTGGGTGCCACTGAGAACCAACCGGAGAAGGAAAACAAAGAAGAACCAATTTTCACTATTCAGCCTATTGAACCTCCAGCACCAGCTTTGTCCTTAGCTGGTGAGCCTGGTGTTCAAATAGCAGACCCATCTAATCCTGTCTTCTCTGAAATAAGAAATGTAGACCAAAAAGAATTGAATGAAAAATTAAATGCTGATTTACAAAAAGAAAAGGAATCCGAAGCGAAGGAAAGTGTTGAAACGGACACCAAAATGCCATCACTTGCTGGTGAACCAGGCGTACAAATTGTCGATGCCACTAACCCTGCTTTCACAAACGTTTCTGAAGTTGACCAAAAGGATTTAAGCGATAAGCTAAATTCTCAATTGGCTGAACCAGAACAAGAACCTGAAGCTCCTCTTCAAAAAGAAGCTCCTCTTCAAAAGGAAGCTGCACCAGCTGTTACCCCAAAGCCAAAACCTTCTCAACCAAAAAAGAAATCTGATGGTGGCTGTTGTATCATTTGCTAAAACTAATAACTAATAAAGAAAGCAAAAACTAATAATAAAATTGTAATAAATTACGTAGGTAAAAAATAGAGAAGGAGTAATAATCACTTTAACATTTTCTAAACATGCATATTCAATTAAAAAAAATATCAGTCAATGGTATATATACGTGATAAGATCTTTTAAGGTATCAGCTATTGTTGTTTATGGGGCTACTCTATAAAATTGATATCATCCAATTTATTGACGTGATTTGGTAGCAAGAACCCCACATCTAGCCGTAATGTAGTCTACTTTAAAACAGAAAAAACAGTGTTATTTGATGGTAGCCTCATCTCCGAGTTTTGTAAAAATTGCTTTTTTTTTTTTTTTTTTTTTTTTGGAGTATCTACGCTTCACCAAATAACCATTAGCTTCAGTATTTCCTAATTCGGACAATTAACTCACATTGTAACTTTTTCACTAACAATCTATTCAAAGCTTTCATCAACTTCAAAAAAATTACATATACTCAGAGGATATATTACCTTAAAAGAAAGATAAGCAAGTAACCTTGTAGGATAGTCCTGTTATTTTATTGCGGAAATGGTTGACAAAAAAGAAGAAAATACTGATGCCGAAATTGTTGAAAAGGCTTTACTAGATCCAACTAAAACTAGAAAAGTTAGCGATGAGATTGAGGTTGATTTATCAGCTTCTGTTCCTTTATCTAAAAAGCAAAAAAGATTATTGAGAAGAGGTAAAATTACTTTGGAAGAAGTAAACAAGAAATTCAACATAGACCCAGAATCTATTAAGGAATATGAAAAAGAACTTCAAGAAAAGAAAACAGTTGAAAATGAAAAACAAAGGGCTGCTGATGCAGCTTTTACTGAAGAAGCTATTGAAGAAGCTGTTCAGAAACCAAGAAAAGAGACAGTTAAACATAGTGTTTGGATAGGTAACTTATCATTTGATACAATCAAAGAAGATATTCAAAGATACATAATGGCAAAAGTTGATATTATTGAAGAAAAAGATATTTTAAGAGTAAACATGCCACTGGCTAAAAACGACGGCAAACAAATCAAAAACAAGGGATTCGTATACATGGATTTTGCTACTGAAGAGCAAAAGAACAGAGTTATTTCTTTGAGTGAGGGAGAGTTAAACGGAAGAAACTTGCTAATTAAAGATGCCAAGAACTATAACGGGAGACCAGATAAAAACGACCCTATTGCTAACAGTAAAAACCCACCAAGTAAAATTCTGTTTGTTGGTAATCTGTCCTTTGACACTACTGATGAGCAATTGCAGAAGCATTTCCAACATTGTGGTGAAATCAGAAGGGTCAGAATGGCAACTTTTGAAGACACTGGTAAATGTAAGGGTTTTGCTTTCTTGGATTTTGCTGATGAAGAAAGCTGTGTTAAAGCTATGAAGGATAAAAGTGTGTATAAAATTGCAGGAAGACCTTTAAGAATGGAGTTTGGTGAGGACAGATCTAAAAGAAATGTTAAAAAGAAACCTCAACAAAAACCTGGTAGTAATTTAGAAAGAGACATATCAAACACTCAGCATACCGCAAAGAGAAAAGAACAGAGCTCTTCTGAAAACCAGCCTCCTTTCAAAAAGGCTAAAAGAGCCCACAATAACAATGACAAAAACGGAAGAGTTAAGAGTTCAGTAGCCCTAGCTTCTGCTCCAAGAGCAAGTGCAGCCATTGTGCAGTCCACTGGTACAAAGAAAACCTTTGATTAAGCAGCTCAGTTTATATAAAAGCTTACAATAAAAAGATTAGTACAGTGAATTCTTTTTTTATGATGTATTTGGTCTAATTAAACGTTCAGAATCATTAGTCTCAATTTTGAAAAAAACATGCATCCTTTGTAGTAGAAGTTCTCAGCCGTCTTACCACGCTACCACATTATGCGGTTCTGTATATCTTTTCTTTGTGAATTATTTCAGCCATATTAAACATGCGGCATTTTAACAAAATAAGACTATTTACGTTGTCGTTAGTTACGGTTAGATGTGAAACAAAGCTCACAAAATAAATTAGCGGAATTTTTGAACCATTTGAAACGCAGTACACATTAGAAGCAGGCTGTTTCAGCTGTTTTATTTGTATATTCGCATGGGTAGTTTTGCGTGTAGGCAGTGATTGTGGAATACGGTTTAAAATTTTGTGTGTGCTGTTGATGATTTCATTTAAAATTTCCACCACACTTTTCAGCCTAAAATACAACATCTAGCTAATGAAAAATATTTTAAATAAAAGTATGTGGCAAAATAAGTTCTTACAGCTTGACAATAAAACCAGCTTTTTTCTTTTTTAACTTAGTTTAGAATGGACCCTGTTGGCTTATGTCCGAAAAATAACTTATTTTCACAGTAAAAAAAAAAATTTTAAAAAGGCTTCTTTTTTTAGAAACATCAGGATTTCATTGATCTTTCATAAGGGATATCCTCTATCCGTATATAGATATTCTACAGCTAGATTTTGAAATAGTTTTAGGTAGACGATATATTGTGTTTTTTGGTTATATAAGGGTACATATTTCGAGTTTATGTAACTCAACTGAAGAATTTGGTGTGTAATATTTGTTTTGTGGGCATATACCGTGTAACCATATATTATTGTTCTAGATCTGAAATTTTCTTTCTTTTTTTTGTCCATCAATCAGTCTGGTAGCGAGACAAAGAAAAAAAAAATAGTAGCGGTTGCAAGAAGATACTTAAAAAAGATTTAACCAACCAATTAGTTAAAAACCAGAGAACTGTTTGGTTGATTATTTGGTGGCTGGAAGTAACATCTTTGAGTTAAACTCTTTAAAAAAAAAAAAGTAGGAATCCCGTGTGCTTTTTTTTATGTTGAATATTTTGAGATTTTGATATAAATAATACACCCAAAGTTAATAACAAGTAGACTCTATTTATAAACCATAATCCATTCACCATACACTAGATTCACTTCCTGACACCACTCACTAATGGGGAATATGGATTATAACTCTACTGCCTCCAGTATCAATGATATCTCTGGGTCTAATATCTACACAACAACAATATCTACACATAGAAGAAGTGAAAGTACCAGTGTGGATACACTCACAGGAACACATAAAGATAGTAATAGTACATTGAATTCGAGTAGTTACACTACCCAAAGTGCTGAAGGAAGTAATAATACATCAACAGAGGTTGTTTTGACACTTGAGACGAACTCAGAAAGTACTTCTAGCAATACACTTGGCAGTTTTTCCCACTTAGGCACAACAACACTCCTGTCAAATTCTTCAAATAGTTATACCTTGTCAAGCAGTGAAATTTCAACAAACCAAATCAATTATTCTAATGTCACCACCCACACAGTGACAAACATATTTTCAACACTGCAGACATTAACTTTAATCAATGCAAGTCAAGTAACAACTCAAACTCTCCCCAACAGTCAGATGACAACCAAAACACTTTCGGAACAGATAATAACTTTGGGAGTTCCAATAGCAACAGTAACTAGCACTTTCACTGGAGAAAACCAAGGCACAACCTTAACAACGCCGCTTTTTCTTCCTTCTACAACAATTTTTCCGAACTACCACTTCACTTATACCCAGTTCTACATAATAACAGCAGATGCATCAGCCAGCAACAAAAAGAGAGAGAAAGCAAGTTATTCAACAGTAATGGAAATTCTTTTAAATGTTGAATCACAACCAAAGACGGAAACTATAACAACAAACATTGACTACTACAATGAAAATCTGAAATACAATATAAGCACAAAAAACATGGTTGTACTAAACCATTTTTCAAACAATTCAACATCCAAAAAACATAACTTAGGATCTATTATAGGAGGTACCATTGGAGGTGTTTTTGGTGCCATTTTGTTGTCTTTGATTTTCTTTAAATGGTATGTTCAAAGATCTTCAAAATCATTTGAAGATGATTACGATGACGAGGAAGAAGAAAAGGTCACAGTAAACCCAATAAACGATGGATTTTCTCACCACTCAGGCCGCAGAATCAACATCTTTGAAGAGTCTGATTTACTTGAGTATTACGGGTCCCCAAAATCATCGAATATCTTCACAAATCTACTTGAAAGACTGAATTTTAAAAGTAAACCGATGAATAGTAAGATTTCAGATCCCTTCAATGATGAATTTGATTTCAAAAGCAGGCAAATCAGTCCCCCGGTTATTGTAGAGAAATCTGCTAGAGATATTGTTAATGAATCCAACCCTTTCAGTGATGGTAATGAAACAAGTTTCATAGGATCTGAAGCTTTTGGTGATCATTCCTTTCATTCTTTTGATACTCGCGGCATTCTAGATGGTAGCAATAGAACAGAAGATTACGAAAGTGGAAGTAATGACATTTTTGTAGTAGACAGTGATGTTGTATCTCTTTCTGGCGATAACATCTCTTTATCATCCCTGTGTCCTGGCCCAGAAATTAAGTTAAACGGTCTTCTCCGAGAATTAGTGTAAGAACTACTCACATGTAAAAAAGCATGTTGACCTTTTTGGAACAAATAATGTTTGTCATTAAGGTTTTGTTTTTAAATCATAAGTCTATATACCCAACAAAAAAAAAGTTTGATTTAGATAACTATCTCATCTATTGCTGAAAAACAATGTAGGATTCATTTTATCTTCATTCTTCAATTTTCTAAATTTGGATGAGAGTCTGAGCTCAATTTCGTACTTCTGTTTGAACTTCTTATCCAAATAGTTCTTCAAAATCCTATTACCTCTTTTGAACTGATTTAACTCGTCAAAAGACAAAGAGTATGAGTAGTGGTTATTTACTATATTGTCCACATACACGATCTCCTTCTGCAATTTGGCAATCTTCTTACATAAATGATCGTGAAGTTGTAACATAACATCGATGTCTGAAGGTATCTCTATTTCTTCAAAAGTCTTTCTTATTTCATCAATATTCTCTAGTTCATTAGGAGATGAAGCATTTGCTACAAAGCTATTTTTGATGTTACTCTCAAATTCATCAGTAGAAGAAGAATCTTGCTTTTTGTATGGCAGCTGCTCATAGTTCGTAACCGAGATTACTCTAAAAGGGTTCTTTTTAGGCTGATTGGAGTATAGTAAGCTCTGTGTCTCCTGAGGTAATTCTGTGGGTGTTGTTTGAGACACATTTTCAGTGCTGTTTGTGGATTTAATTTCTACTGTATTATGTTCTTTTCTATCATTAATCTCATAGTCTAGCCTGTCTCCAGAAACAGAAGATTCACTTTTTTCTTTTTCTTCTGATCTTTCTTTTTCTTCAGTTTTGTCTTTTTCTTCTTCTATGTTTAAATGCTCTTTTTGCCTTTTCTTTTTATGACTCTCAGAAAAATCACTCTCAAATGTTTCTGAGCTTGTAACTGGGTTTTTTTCGATATCTAGAATTTTTTGTTTTACGGTAATTTCATGAATTCTTCTTCCCTCCTGGTTTGTGTAAACCACCCAATCACTATTAGCCTTAAACCCACTAGAATGCTTTTTATCTTCTTCAGAAATCCTCTTAGTATCTTGGTCAAGTGGTTTCTGTGTGTTCTCTTCAAAGATTTTCATGGAATCATCGTCAAATGTCTTCTTAGAATCCTGTTTGTTTGAGTCGTCTTCTTTGTCACTAATACTTTCTTCTTTCATGAAGTCTATCTTATCATTTAAAATTGACTCCTCCAAAGCGGTCAAAGCATCAGATGATGTGGTTTGGGCATTGCTTGTCAATCTCTTTTTTTGAGAGCTATCAATGTTTTCAGTTAAAAGATCATTCAGTTCGTTAATTTCAATCTCCATCTGAGATAATCTTTTGTGAAGATCTCTTTTGGACTCGCTTACTTCTGGTTTTTGAGTCATTGTTTAATTATATGCTGTTTATGGATTAATAAGATTACAATTGGTGGTTAGCTAAAGAAGGATTTTCTGTCAGTAGTATGTTATATCTTCAAAAATACTAAAGTTAGTTCAAGTAAAACACTGAATGCAAAGTTCTTTAGTTAAAAAAGCTTTTTCCTGGTAAATAAGTACGGTCTTTATTTGCGTGTGGTGCTTACTTTACACCAACATTGAAATGTTAATAATCCCAACTTTGAAATATTAATAATTGATTCTTGAGATCACCTTTTTAAAAAACACGGTCCTAAAAAAAATATATGCTCTGCTTTTTGAAAACCTAGATTCACGTGTAAAAAATGTAAGTTTTTCGTGTATTTTAACTGAAATACTCACGTGATTTAGAATATAAAAAAAGCAAGGACTGAAACTTTTGAAGTTCAAAAAAAAAAAAAAATTTTCTTCACGATGCTAAAAAATTAAAAAGAAAAAATTTTTCAAATATAAAACTTATTCTTAATATTTCTTTGATTATTACAACAACAAGCATCAGGCCATAGCCGATTGGTATTTTAACTAACTTACAAATAATGCTTTCTGCTATAAAGTTTAAGCATTCTTTAGGCGGTGTCACAACTGCTAACAGTTGCGTTTTGATAAACATCAATAGAACTTTTTCGGTGAAAACGACAGCTTTAAACAAAATTGCTGAGCAATCAACAGAAACGAAACAAGAATCATTATTTGGTGATATTTCTGGTAGCAGCAACGAAATTATTGAAGCTACATCAAAGGAAATGAGAGTCGGAGAAAGTGAAGATAAGCCAATTGCATCTTTTAAGGATGATCCAAGATATAATGAATTCAGAGAACAATTACAAGTTGGAAAAAAAAAGAGACCTACAGACTTCAAGAAATTAAGAATTCCTATAATGTATCCAAAACCTGTTTTGATGCAGTCTAATTTGATCTCTGACTTAAAGAAAAACTTGTATAAGCAAAACTGTTCCCAAAACGGAGGCTTTTTTAAGCAAGGACAGCCAATTAATCTTGACGGAAAAACATACACACTAACTCTTACAGAAAATGAATTAGAAGCTTTGGAGCCATCTATTTATTGCCAGTCTTACAGAATTAAGTCATCTACCAAAAAAGCTTTTCTGTTTTTATCTTTCCTGAATCATAAGAATTATTCCAGATTAAATGCAGGTATGCATGAAAGATGGAAACTGATCAAATATAGAAACAGCAACAATGAATTCCACTTCACCGTTAAGGAAGCTATAACACAACTACAGTTTCAAACCAAAAAACTTGGACCTATTGTTGCAGATGTTTTAAAGAAAGGTTTAGATGACTGTGAGACTTTGGGTATCAAGAAAGATAACTTGTATTTGGATAAAATTTGGGTTGGTGATGATGGTTATAGACAAAAGCAAATTGATATCAAGGGAAGAGGAAGACATGGTATTTTGGAGCATGCTTGGATTCATGTGAAATGTATTTTGAAGGACTCTAGCGTCACTTTGCAAAGAAAGGAGTATGAAAAACATGTTCGTCAATTGGCTAGAGCAGAGAAAAAAGCTTTACCTAAGAAAATACATGGTGTCACTGGAGGTGTTTACAAGTGGTAAATATTAGAATTATAACATGTTATTGTGTTTTTTTTTAAAGTTTAAATAAAAAATTCCTGTAGATAAAAATAAAGAAATATATAATGCATAGCTTCTAATTTAAATGAATTTGTTAGTGATATACGATAAATCTATTTGTTTTTGTTGTTTCTTTTTTTAACAGTGGAAGATTCTTTCTTTGGCTCTGTTTCAAGTTCTTCCTTTGGAATTACTTGTTCTTTTTTTACTTGTTCCTTTTTTTCAGCAGCATAGAACTCATCCAATTGTTTTTGGTAATCCCACTTCGTGTACCATAGACCGACCTGCAAGAAAATGATACCCAATAGGATAACCAATAAAATTAAGTTTGAAGCTGCTAAAACTTGCAAACCTTGTCTTTCAGTCACCTCACCCCATCTTCTGTGGCTACATGTTTCGATACCTGTCTTGACGTTAGTTAAAAAGACACAAAGGAATAAAAATAGTAATACAAAAGTTCCATATTCAAACAACTGGTAGTCAGGATGTGGCTTTGCAACTCTGATAATAGATCCTAAAAGGCCCAATCCATAAACAAATCCGTAAAACGCAATGGTGTATATGGAGATGTTGTTAAAGTTTAGATAATGTTGCAAGAATATCTCGAATTTGGATCCGTCTGCGTTTTGATCAAATAAAACTGGAATGTCGTAGTTCCACTGGGAAATCAACATTCCAAAAAGAGTAAATGTTGTGAAGTTTATAAGCATCAACGAGACATCCTCGACGTCTTTAAATGTTACAGCAGGCATTATTTAGCAGATGATTGCACCTTTGGTTTTCTGTTGCCAATTTAATGGTTTTTTAAAAAAGTTTATGTGAAATTTTTTCCACTTTGGTGTGAATGTTGTGAGCTCTGGGGGCTTTCAACTTAGGGCTACTCGCGTTATATCCGACACTTGACGATCTGATGAAACCAAGAAAAGGGCAAGCCAGTTAGCTGATGCCTTTTGGCGCTACCATGTTAGAACTGTTTCAACCCCCTGGTCCTCTTTTTTCTAATTCAATTTCTATTTTGGTCTAATGCTATTTTCATTTTGGTCTAATTTTTCTGACATTTTTATAACTTAATATCAATGCTCATGTTTTATCTTAACTGGTGTAAATCTCGCGTCTCTGGTGAGTTTGGCGCTACCAAAAAAACTTTTGCTTAAAGAATATCAAAGCAACAAACCCGTGATTTACATTGGTGCACCGTTAACTAAGCACAAATCAGAACTGTATCAACTGACATTAATTTGGATGCTAGATCTGGTGGTGTTTCAATAGCTGAGGCTAGCTCTTTTGGGGGGGGGGGGGGGGGGGTTGTTTATGTCCGACAGATACTGCACTGTGTGCCAGTATAACTTTTTTAAAAGCAATAAACGCTACCTTTCTAAACAGACCAAACTTTTGTTCCTTGCAGCAGCAAAAACAAAATTGCATTCCTAACTCCTGAAAATTGTTAACCTATAGTTTTTAAATTTAACTTTCAAGTTAAATTCTCTGAGGTTGTGTATTTACATGAAAATCTAGTATTAGCAGTTGCTTGCTTTTTTTTTTTATCCAGTGTATAAAACTCTCACAGAATAAAAATCACATGGAGTGTGTGATATTACAGGGATTCTTGTACATACATAAACAATCCGTTTGTCTTTCCCTCGCACTATGTTTACCTACGCTTAGATACGAATACTAACAGTTTGTTTTTTGATACGTGTAAATCTCGTATCTAATCCTTAGCAAAAAATTAACTAGTTACGTTCTTTCTAGAAATGATGGAGTTTAAAAAACTTTCAAATCTACACAACTACATCTGTAAAGTCTTTCTTCAATTCTTTAGTTTCTTAAATCCTGTTAAATCATCTTCAAATGGGGTGAAAGAACTGTACCACGTGATAAATTTTATTTCATGCTTCTTCGGGTTCAAATCTAATCACTCCAATAAGTCATTAGCCCCATATAGGGCCGATTTTTTTTACTGGTACAAGATCGATTACATATTACTCCTCTCAATATTCCATGAAAGTCCCCCCTAATCACTTGCTTATTCATTTCCTCATCACTAAAAGATCCAGTAGTGTTTTTCTTTTCAAGCTTATCCAGCCGTCCTTTAGTTTCTATTGTTTTTAAAGAAGCAATCTTATTGGTCAACACGCAATCTTTACTTCTTATCGTTTTTTTGTGCGCACAGCTCTGAGACTTTCTTGTCTTGTGCGAGAGTTTCTATGCATTTTTTTTTCCTTCGTATACGCTTTCTTGTTTTTTTTTTTTTTTTTTTACGATTAAACACCTGACAAAATTTTACGGCTACTCTTAAAAATCTTCGCAGAGACAAAAAAAATGTTTATTTATTTTTTCAAATAAGCGAAATATAGGCCTTAAAAATTGAGATATTGATATATGCATCTTCTAATTTTACTGGATATTGCCGTTGGTTTGCTATGAAATTAGAGTACCGATTGTTCAACTCTCATCAAGTACTGTTTAATTTACGTTATAGTATCACACTATTTGTAGCTTCTTTCAAATAACATAAATTTTTATTGTTGTACAACCCTTATTGGTAGAATCTTATCTATTTAATTATTTAAGAAAAAAAAAATGAGTATTTAAAGAGAGTGGCAGCTCTTCAAATATAAACAAAAAAAGAAACTTTTTTTGAAATATATAAAGGCCATCTAATTAATAATTTTTAATTTTAAATATACAAATAAGGTTTTTTTTTTATTAGAAAAAACACATCAACAAAGGCCCAAAAAATTTTCTCAATATGTCTACAGTCACAGATCCTAACAGTCTCTATGACAAGGGAGACACTGTTTTTGTCATGATCTCCGCAGCCATGGTTTTCCTTATGGTTCCTGGTATCGGTATGTTCTACTCCGGTATGTCCAGAAAGAAACATGCCTTGTCTTTACTATGGTGCTCTTTGATTGCCTTATCTGTGACATCAATACAGTGGTATTTGCTTGGATATTCTTTGGCCTTTTCTCATAACGTCAAATCCGGTTTTATTGGTACCTTAGAATTAGGAGGATATCACAACATGCAATTTTGGGGTGCCCCATCTGTTGTCTCAACCTTACCTGATATTTTATTCTCTTCTTTCCAGCTTCAATTCGCTGCTGTCACTGTAATGATCATGCTTGGTGGTGCCGCTGAAAGAGCCAGATTAGGTCCTTTGATCATTTTTGTCTTTATTTGGTTAACCATCGTTTACTGTCCTATTGCATGTTGGTACTGGAACCCAGAAGGATGGTTGGCCAAATTGGGTTGTTTAGACTTTGCTGGTGGTGGTCCAGTCCATCAAGCTTCTGGTGTTGCTGGTTTAGCCTACGCCTTTGCTTTAGGTAAGAGAAATGATCCTTTAACTTCCAAAGGTGTTCCAAAGTATAAGCCACACTCTGTTTCCTCAGTTGTTTTGGGTCTTGTTTTCATTTGGTTTGCATGGTTTGGTTTCAACCCTGGTTCAGCTGGTAACGCCACCATCAGAGCTTGGATTTCATGGGCTTCCACAAATCTTGCTGCTGCCGTCTGTGCTTTCACTTACATGCTTGTTGATCTATTAAGATACGGTAAATTTACAACCCTAGGTTTATGTGTCGGTGCTTTAATTGGTCTTGTGTGCATTACTCCAATGGCTGGTTACACTCCTGTTTGGGCTGCTTTTGTTTGTGCTATTGCCGCTATTATTTGTAACTACGCCATGGACTTGAAACACTTGATTGGTATTGATGATGGTTTGGATGTTTTCACTTCTCATGCCATTGGTGGTTTGATTGGTGCAGTAATGACTGGTATCTTTGCTACCAACAATGTTTCCATCACTGGTGAAGCTCCAATTGCTGGTGGTTGGTTAGACGGTCATTTCAAGCAATTAGGTTACCAAATTGCTGGTTGTTGTGCTGTCTGGTTATGGTCTGGTGTTCTAACTTACATAATTTTGATAGGTATGAACAAGATTCCTTTCTTACAGATTAGATTATCTGAAGAAGAAGAAGAAATGGGTACTGATGCTGCCCAAATTGGTGAATTCACTTACGAAGAAGGAACCATGTTCATTCCACAACCTGTCAGATCCAAAAAATCTGTCGAACAACCAGAACCAATGACTGTTATTGATGATCAAATTGACTCTAACAGCAGTGAACATCCTGTTGAAAAGGTTGTTTAATTACATTGAAAACCTGTGAACTGACTTTCAATTTAATTAATAATGATAATAAAATATATAGACCTATAGAAATAAAGATATGCAGCTACAATGTTGAGCGTTTTAGAGGCTTCTTTATTTATATATAATAATATAGTGTAAAAGTAATATTTATTTAATACAACTTAAGGTGCACTTGCAAGGAAAAAAGAAACAAGAGAAAAAACCTAACTTTTGATGTGCAGCAAAGCACATTCAACAAACATTCTGATGCTAAGCCAGGCTTACAACAGATAGTAAAATAGCAACTGCGAAATTCAAAAAAACAATTTAAAATAACGTTTCATAACTCTTTAGACATCAGTGGCCATGTTTTATAAACATTTGCTACATTATTCAACGCTGAAGACTGTAATTGATAAAACTCAATCGTACATTTATGTCCGATTATTTAGCTTGATAGAAAATAGGTGGGTTTAAAAGGGCTGATAATGATTCATTTAGTTAAAAAGCTCACATAGGTTCTAGTAGAAGTGAATCAAGATTAGTATCTAGTATTCTGTTATATGTGATATTTAGATTTATTAACGAATAAAATACTTTCTAGAATCGTTGATAGACGTGCACTACTTATGGAGCAATATAGTAAACTGTAGATTTGTTAATTTGGCAGTGTGAAGTTGTCGGACTAGTTTAAGTCACATGACCGCTACCTTTAATTCCATCACAACTTTTCTTTTTTTTTTTTTTTTTTTTTTTTTTTTGAAAAACTCGCAACTTTTTAGCAGCTGAAAAAAACTTCTAATTGTCCAATATTACACACCTTTATTACCAAAAACATCCGTAAAAAACCTTGTAACAAACCTTGAACCTGTGAATAATCATGTCTAAAGAAGGATTTTCCATTCCCACTAATTTGGATGCCGCTGCTGCTGGTATGACACATGCCAGAGAAGCTACCTTGAAATATATTTGTGCTGAATGTTCTTCGAAGTTGTCACTAAGTAAAAACGATCCAGTTAAATGTAAGCACTGTGGTCATAGAATTCTTTTGAAGGCTAGAACAAAAAGAATGGTTCAATTTGAAGCAAGATAAGTAATACGGAATCAAAAAAAAAAGAAAAAAGTGCATGTTTTTGTTCTAGAAAGGAAATTAACTCGCCAATATTGTATAAAAGTTAGGTTGACCATGGCAATGAAAGGCTTCAGTGAAAGAAAAGATCTTATAGATATAAATCTTTGCCATCGATTTGTAGTCATATATATGTATCCTTAATACCTGATTTGTGTGATCAAAAAACTTATATTCTGTACGAATAAACAGAGCGACAAGCAGACCTTTCAAAGGAGGTTGACAAGAAAAAGTTCATAAGTACCTTTCTGAACCTCTCCTGTTTTACATAAACCACATCCTCTAAATATTGAGTGACGCCACAGTATCAATATATCTTCTTTTGATGATCATAACCCCTTTTAGAACACCCTCTAATCATTTTTTTCTAATTTCAAAAGAATAAAAAAAGCTTCCTTTTTACATCTTCGCGCTACCCATTGTATCATAAAAAGAACCTATTATTAAGCATCTATCTATAATACTATAAGTTTTAGTCATGTGCTTTATGCACAATCAGTCCCCGTAACACATCCTGATGTGAGAACGGCAGCTGTAAAAAAATTAGCAGTAGGGTGCTAGAAGATCATGGAAGACATTTTTGCTTCTTTTTGTTTATATTTTCATATGAAAAACCCCCAAACAGCAATTCTACTAAGACTATTCTGTTTGAAAATACGTAATTTTATTTGCTTTTTTTAACTGAAGTCACATCCATTAATACCTCACAATTTTTCGAATGGAAACCAACACTCATAAATCCGACAATCTGGTCTTTTTTTCCAAAACTTTCTCCCCACTCTCACTTTCAATTATAGCCTGTTTATAATCATAGGGTAAACCTCTTATCACTGTGTTGTAATATTTCATTTGTAACCCTAAACTTGTTTATCAAAAATATTTTCAAACTACACTGTTGCAAGTGTTTCTTCCACTGCTTTTCCTCTTTGGGCTATAATATTCCATCTTTTGCAGATCTTTCGGAGATAGATTATTTTTTTTTTTTTTTTGTTTCTTCCCTTACAAAGCTGTAAAAAAAAAAAAAAAAATACGTAAGTTGTCGAAGAAATTAGCAAAAACGTAATTTTTTTAACAAAACAAAAAATTAAAAATCTCATAATAAAATAGCAACGCTTTGTTTACAACATTGTAAGAAAACGTAACAAAAAGTATCTATAAGGAGTGACTTAGTTGTTGATGACCATAAGCTACTTCTTTTGTACATAAAAAAAAAAAAAAAAAGAAAAGATATCCATTAATTTTCCAAGTTCGACGCTGGTACATAAAATATAGCACACATTAAAGTTTCGAGCATCTTCTACTAATCACTTTCACAATATATTCACGTAATCTTTTTATAATGAACAGTTTAAAAGCCGAACCCAATCCTTTTGAGCAAAGCTTCAAAATAAGAACCAGGGAGAGTACGGCTTCTTTACAAACTACTAACAACAGTGAATTGGACCTGAAGTCAGTCACAAATAAAACAGCTGGACATTTTGATGAAGGTATAGATTCAGAATCCTTGCTACAAAATCAAGACTCTTCAATTCCAAACAACATGATTGCTTCCTCTGTTCCAAATTCTCTCAATACTCTGGGAGATATTGTACCCAGCATTATATCGCCTGGGAGTGTGCTACCATCAAATCACGCAAAAAGTGCCTCATCATCAAATGACGTAGCCATCAGCTACCCATCAAGCAGTAAATCTCTGATAGAATCTGTTTTTGAATCGTTGCCACCAACTAATGTTTTAAAGGAAAATGATGGCAACATTTCTTCAAGGGAGGTCGATGCAGCTGTCACTACAGCGCAGTTAGTAAATGAAGTGTCAGTTCCAGTCAATGATGGTGTTTCCAATTCTCAAAAACTGCTACTGAATTCTATCCCCGAAGATCCCTCATTTGCTTCTGCGAACCTTGCTTATAAATTTTCTTCTGCAGATCCAGGCCCCAATGTGATTCCTCCAAATATTAACAACAATATTCCCAGTAACAAGAAACTACCAGCAGTGTCTTTTCTGAAGGACAACATTTCTGCTGGGGGAGTTGCCAGCACTAATTTTTCTCCCTGGCCATTTGGTTCTGCCCAAAATAGCAATATAACCCCAGGTCTCACAACTCCAGGCGGAAGAAGAATTGATCTCTTTGGTAATTTGAGTCACCCACCTAACCAAGTTCAGTCTCAGTACAGTAATCAAGCTATGCTTCACCTAAAAAATGGTAGCAACAAGGTGAAACTAACCCCAGGGCCAGGAAACAACATATCTGGTTTTCAGATGAATCCTTTATCTCCGCAGGAAGAATTCAACAAGCAACTCGTTCTGAACCAATCTCAGCCAATTCAGCCAACTCCTCTCACTTCCACCAATAAACTCATTCAAAATCCGCCAAATCATCATTTGTCTTTTCTGCAATCAGAGAGGCTTCCTTCTTCAACTGGCATCCAGTCACCTGCTTCCCTGCTTAATCTGATCAATATAAATGGTGTTGTTATGCCGACAGCAAACCTGTCTGGAATGAATACTCCCTTTGGTTCAATGAGGACTGGTTTGACTCCTAAAATATTGCAGCCATCTAATCTTGGCGGAGGTGTTGTGGCAAGCAATAACGATGCTGCTAAAGAACCTGAATCTGGAGTGATTGCTACAGCCAAAGTAAGCCCTGAAGAAATCAACGGTTTGGCTTTAGCAGAAGAATTAAAGCAGGAAGCCGGGCAACTTCCTAAACAGGCAAAGAAGCGAGGAAGAAAACCGGGCAGTCTTTCTGAAAAACCAGTGAAACTGCTCAAAACTGCTCAAAACTTGGAGTCTCTCACTGTTTCGGACATTAAACATCACCCAGAACTGAGTGAGGAGGAAAAACGAAAAGGGATCCTTGAAAAAAACAGGATCGCTGCCTACAACTTCAGACAGAGAAAGAAGGAGTTCATAAAGAATCTGGAAAGAAAAGTCGATTTTTACGAAAAGGAGTATAGCGAGACCACTGCTCTTTACAGAACTATTCTTGGTTCTGCCGGTGGCGATAGAAACATTGGTCTCCTGATTCAGTTGAAAAACCTAGTTTCTGATCCCCTGTTGGTTAAACTTGTTGACGAGATAATTATGAATATTACTTCCACATCCTACTATAAAAGAAACGGTGCTAATCTGATAGAAAATAGATGTGTTTAAAGGGGCTAATAATTATTGGTTGGTTCTAACTCACCTATTTTCTACGTAGTGGAA